>VYXF01006143.1:41464-54739 GCA_013397295.1 Polioptila caerulea | reverse complement strand
AGCCCCAGTGACAGCCCCAGTGACAAACCCCGGTGACAGCCCTGGGTGACAGCCCTGGGTGGCAGCGGGGCTGCCGTGCCCCAGTTCCACTTCCTCCAGCTCACGTTTTGTCACCTCCTGCCCGAGCAGTGCACGTTGCACCGCAGGGTGGGTTCTGCGGGTGGAGCTCGGGCAGGCACCCGGCTCAGTCCCATCGTGCCAAGCCGCAGGGAAGCGGCAGCTCCCGGCTGCTTGGGCTTTCCCAAAGATAAAGAGGGGGAGAACCTAATGCTGCCCAAACCCCAAAACCAAAAGTCCAGCTTGAAGCTGAAGTAGAGGTGCTGGCTGCTGCATGGTGTGCCACAGTCCCACTTTGGGATGCTCCCTGCCACCAAGGTCATGGCACCACCTGGCAGGCTTTCAGTTATCCTGACTCAATTTTAAAGGCATTAAATCCCATATGGAAGCTTTGTGAAGGGAAGGGACAAAGCTCCTGTCTAAATTTGCTTGGGATCAAACTGAATCATGCAGCCAGAAGGTAAGGAAAGAGTTCCCTTCCAGCTGTGAAAATGCAAATCCCCAGCAGCAGTGTCAGGGATTGACTTCCCAGTTTGCTTTAGGGGTGACAAACTCCGGGTTTCGGGATGGCCCTGCTGTGACACCTCAGGAGCCAGGGTGGCCGTGCAGTGCTGGGATGGACACTGACAGGGCTGCCTTCTGCTTCCAGGGTGCTGGCAGATGAGGAGGAGGATGAGGAAGAAAAGATCTTCCCTGCAGACTCACCTGTGCTGCTGAGAGAGCTTCATAATGAGAGCCACTACTCGGTGTGGGTGCAGGCCAGCAACGCACTGGGCACTGCCCGCTCAGCCCCTCAGCTGCTCAGCCTGCAGGAGATAGGTATGTCTGTCCATCTCTCCTCCATCCATCCATCCATCCATCCATCCATCCATCCATCCATCCATCCATCCATCCATCCATCCATCCATCCATCCACCATCCCTCCCTCTGCCCACCCATGAGCAGCACGGCGTGCTGGGGCTGTGCCTGGCCACTGCCCTGCCCTGCAGTGCCACTTTAGGGACACCCCTGAGCACAAGGGCAGCCCCCAGCCCAGCCCTCCCCGTGTGTCCCCACAGTGGTGCCCGCCCTGCCCGTGGCCATCGGCGCTGACACCTCGGAGATGTCCCCTCCCAGCACCACCACGCGCTGGAGGAGCCGGACCCGGCTGCAGGACGTGCACTGCGAGGAGAGGCATCGAGCCACGGGCACCCCAACGTGGCACGTGAGACCCCCGGGACCCCCCAGGCCTCCCCCCCCNCCCCCCCCAGTTAAAGAGATGAAAAACCCCGCTCCTGCTGGGGACCCCCACGGGCAGTGGGAATATTTGGGGTCATTCCAAACTCACCCCTTTGCTCCGGTGCTGCTGGGGAAGGGCCATCCCCGGGCACAGGCAGGGGCCGCTTTGTGGGGCAGGAGAGCTGATGCCGTCTGAGAGAGCAGGGGGCCTCGTGGGCGGGGCAATCTCAGCTTCTTAAGCAAAAAGGCGGAATTCCAAATATTTCCAGACGTTCTGCTCTGCAAGGACAAGGCACAAAATCCTCTGAGATGCTCAGTGCACACCCCAGACAAAACCACACTGGGGCAGCCCCACCTGAGCCCTTTGGGAACACCCCTGGGTGCTGGGCAGGGCTGAGCCTGGATGGCAGCTGAGCCCCAAAATCTCTGCGGGGGCGGCAGCAGGCTGGGGGCTCGGGCTGTGCCCCGCGGGGTGGCACTGGAGAGGACAGTGTGGGTCCTGCCCATGCAGACGAGGAGGGCGGTGGCCTCCCCCGTGCCGGGGGTGGCGGTGGCAGTGGGGACACGCCGGGTCCCGCTCCCCCAGCGCCCTGCTTCCCTTGCAGGTGGAGCCGTGCGACGAGGCGGCGCAGGAGGGCCCCCGCTGGCAGCACGAGCTGCAGAGTGACACCGAGTTCGTGTTCCAGGTCCGGTGCCGGCTCAGCACCGCCCACAGCCCCTGGAGCGCCTGGAGCCCCCCGTTCCTCTACAGCACCCCCGAGGCAGGTGGGCACACACCGGTGACACTCGTGTGTGGCATTTGGCACAGCCGCCCGGGGTCCCCACGCCCTGCAGGGCNCAGCGCTGCCCTCCCGCCCCAGGGGCACCGGGGATGCTCTCGCCCCAAAAAGCGGCGCCCGCCGGTGCTTTCCATCCGCGCCGTTTCCTCTCCCAGCCCCCGGTCGGGAGGGGTTTCCCGGAGGGCTGCGGTTGTGCGGGAGCCCCGGGTGCCCCCGGTGCCTCACAGTGCGCCCGCTCCTCCCGCAGCCCCCGCCGCCGCTCCCGCCGTGTGGCGGCGCCTGGGCCCGGCCCTGCCCAACGGCAGCCACGAGGTGACGGTCTTGATCAAGGTAAGGCGGTTTTGGGGCGGCCTCTGCCAATTTTGGGCTCCGCTACTCCACCCCGAGCCGGGGGTGCCGCCCCCCCTGAGGAGCCCTTTGGCCACCGGGGACGGGAGGAAAACACCGGCCCAGCTTGGAGCCAAATCTCTCCATCCTTTTAAAAAGTGTCACCCGGCCGAGGGGACAGCTGTCCTGGCTGGGTGTCAGACCCCACAGATCTCTGCCCGTCTCGCCCCTCGCAGCCGCTGCCGGCCCGGGATGCCCGCGGGAGGATCCTGGGCTATGCCGTGTCCGCCGAGAGCCCCGAGGGAGCGCGGCTGCTCTGCCTCACCTCGGGCACCGAGTGCACGGTGCTGGTGCCGCCGGGAGCCCGCCGCCTCCTCGTCACCGCCCGCAATTCCAAAGGGGCTTCCAGCCCTGCCAGCATCCCCCTGAAGCGGGCTCAGGAAGGTAGGGTGGCACACCTGCCGAGTCCATGGGCTGGGTTTTACCAGGACTGCGGGGGAAAGGCTGGATCATGCAAGGGGAAAGCCCCGGCAGAGCTCTGCCCACTCCACTGAGGGAGCACAAAGTCCTCCAGACAAGTCCAGTGTCCCCTGGAGATGTTCCACAGCTGGNTGGCACTTGGGGACATGGGGCAGCGGTGGCCTTGGCGGCGCTGGGGGATGTTCTCAGAGGGCTTTTCTAAGCGAACACATTCCAGGGCCTTCAGTGGCTTCCTTGCTCCCCTGGGTAGAAAAATCACATCAGCCGAGGTGTCTCGACAAATCGCTGTGACCCTGACCGGCTGCCCCCATCCATGCCAGCTGATACCTCGGGATGAGCCTGGGCGAGGCCGGCTCAGCCATCCCGGAGGCACCGGGNCAATATCCATCTAAATCCATCTCCTTCCAGCTCACAGCCATTCCCTGTGTCCTGTCCCCCCATCCCCTGTCCCCAGTCCCTCTCCAGCTCTCCTGGAGCCCCTTCAGACCCTGGAATCTCAGCCCTTCACCTCCTAAGGCTGCAATAACAAACCTTAAAATAGGTTTGCCCTGCCTGTGTTGGCTGGAAAAGCAAAGGGTGCAGAGCTGCTCCTCTGCTCCCTGCCCCCAAAACAGCTCCTGCAGTGGGAGCTGGGCCCTTGCAAACTGAAAAAGAAGGGGAAAAAATCCCTTCTAAATCCTTGTAGGACCACCTTATGCTCCCTGGGCCCTGGGCTGTGGTTTTCCCCACAACGATGTTTTCCTAATTCTGAAAAATGTCTACTTGAGTGAGCAATGGGAGGGGAAAGTCCTATTCAAGCTGAGGACAAATACATGACTAAAAAGAAACTGAAGAGAAATAAGGTGGAAAAAACTCTCTAAACTCTGATGGTTATCAGAACCGTGCACGTTTCTGGCAAGAAATGAGAGGCGAAACATTTCAGGGATGTGACAGAGCTGATGATGTGGGGTATGGGTTTTGCAAGCACAGAGCTCTACATCTGGCTGGGGAGGGGCACAGTTGGTCAGGAGGGCCCAGGGCACCCGGGCTGTGCCAGCCACAGCGTGGGCACAGCCCCAGGGNGTCATATGAGGAGCAGCTGAGGGAGCTGAAAAGGGGCTCAGCCTGGAGAAAAGGAGGCTCAGCAGGGCCCATCTGGCTCTGCACAACTCCCTGACAGGAGAGGACAGCCGGGGGGAGGTCGGGCTCTGCTCCCAGGGAACAGGGACAGGAGGAGAGGGAACAGCCCCAGGTTGGGCCAGGGGAGGCTCAGGTTGAATCTCATGAAAATTTCCTTATGGGAAACTTTCCCAGCCCTGGCACAGCTGCCCAGGGCAGGGGTGGAGTGCCCATCCCTGGAGGGATTCAAAAGCCACGTGGATGTGGCACTTGGGGACACGGGTCAGTGGGGGCCTTGATCTTTAAGGTCTTTTCCAACCTAAATAATTCTATGAAATACAGGTCAATACATATAGATTTATATAGATATTTTGTGTGTCTATCTATAAACCCACCACATTCTATAATTTCCTGCTCCCCCTTCAGTTTTCAAACACTTGCAGGAAATCCACATTTGTCCTGAGCTTGGCTGACCCTTCCCAGTCTCCAAGGATGAGTTTGGGGTGACAGCCCCTTGCCCTCTTTCTCCACAGAATTCCCAGCACCAGAGGCTGTGGAGGTGAAGCCTGAGAACCAGAGCAGGGTGCTGGTTCAGTGGCAGTCCCCCCAGCACAGCCAGAGCCCCCTGCTCTGGTTCATACTGGAGTGGGTTTCCAGCTCCCAGCACGGCCTGGAAGAGCAGTACTTCTGGGAAAAAATCCCACACCAGGAAACTCACACCTACATCCCAGGTAAGGCATCCCAAGAATCCCTTTTCTGCTTGGTAGAGCTCATCAGGACGTTATAAATCCAAATTAGATTATAAATCCAAAATAGACTATAAATGCTAATTAGATTACAAAGGCAGCTTCATTTGAATTTGTGCCCCTGCCCTCTTGTTTTTGGGAAGTGGGGCTGTGAAGAGCCCTTAGGGAAGGAGGAGGAGGGAAGCAGTTGAAGATTTGGGGGCAGACAGTGGGATTTGGGGTGAAGATCACGGAAAGGAGGGGATGGGGAGGGAAAGAAATTGAGGTAAAAATGAGCCAGCGGGCCAGGAACAACACCAGACCCACCAAGACCAATCCGTCTGCTTCCACCACTCAGTAACAAACCCCTGACCAAGCCTAGAGCCTCTAGGGAGGATAAAATAATCACATTTTGAAGGCAACTCTCGCTTTGGCCAGCAGAGGCAGCGGCAGGAGCTCCCCTCCGCGTGTGGCTGACCGCGGTGTATCCCGATGGCATCAGCACAGCCAGCTCCAGCCCAGGTGAGCCTGCCTCGGGGAAAAGCTGCTGCTCCCCCCACGGCCTCAGCTTTGGGGGATTCCTTAGGTTTAGGAACAGGACAGGGAAAGAGAGGGTTGAGTCAATGAATTTGGGTAAAACTCACCTCTAGCTGGTCTTGGCTCCCCTGCACAGACCCCAAACACCCAAGCACCTCATTTTCCTTCACCAGCTGCACCAGTGGAGTCGTTGTCCCTTTCTGTGGCAGTAAAGCGAGGCTGCAAATGCAGAATTCACAAGAAAATGTTACAGATAAACCAAAACACAGCACAGAGCTTTTTCAGAGAGCAGCTGGGCAGGCACAGCCCTGCCCTGCCTCACCTGGAGTGGGAGGCACAGAATGCTTAGGAAGGGACATCTTCAAGTGGATCAGGCAGCTTCAGTGCTGGAGGAGGTTTTAGGGAAGGGCACGAGCCAGCCTGCAAGGGAACATCATCACATCCATCACCAGGGTGGCTTTGGGTGTCCTCGAGGGCTGGGCAGGTCCTCAGGAGGGCTGAGGCCAAGCCATGACATCAGAGCAGGGTCTGACCTCCAGAGCTCTTCCAGCACAGCCCAGGGCAGCTGAGGGCCAAGGCTGAGCTTAAAAAGAGCCCCCCCCGGGCAGGGGTGGGTGGAGGGCCAGGTGAGGCTGGGCAGGGCCGCTAGGAGCTGGCAGAGGCACCTGCAGGGGACACCTGGGGTGACACCTGAGGCTGTGCTCAGCTCCCTGCTCTGATGCCAGCTGAGATGGGTCCTGTGCAGCTGTTCAGGAACTTCTGGGCCAGAGCAGCTCTGTGGCTCTGTTTGGCAGCTCTGTGACCTGGAGAAGGACAGTTATTCCCCAGAAATGGAATCAGGCATTCCTGGCTGGTTGTCCCATTGTCAGCCCTGGCTGCTGGGGGCTGTCCTCGGGGCAGGGCCCTTCTCTGTGGCACCAAACGTTTGTCAAGGAGGAGGGATCCCCAGGGAATTGCTGAACTTGGCCAGGATCAAAGCTGGCTGCTTATTTCAGCAGCAAGAGGCCTCTTGCCATGGCAGGGGCTTCAGCTGCAGATCTGCTCTCACTGCATGGAAATTATCAGGAAATCCATTCCCATGGGGTTCAGGCACTTTGGGGAATCCCAGAATCCCACAATGGTTTGGGTTGGGACGGACTCAAAGCCCACCCAGTGCCATCCCTGCCATGGCAGGGACACCTCCCACTGTCCCAGGCTGCTCCAACCCAGGCTTGGATACTGCCAGGGATCCACAACTTCCCTGGAAAACCTGTTAAACAGCCTGGGAGTGCTCATGAAAAACACTGGAGTTCCTCAGGGGGAATAAATCCTTGTTGTGGTGCTGGGGGGAGGGATGTGCAGGGAAGATGTTTTGTAGATGGGGACAGGATGTTGATCAACATCCCCTTTAACTGGATCCCTGGGAGATGGGGCAATGGGGAGAGCCCAGCCAGAGCTGGAGTTATTCATTACATCAGGGAGCGAAATTTTTCTCGTTACACCATTATTTCTTTTCCTAAAAAGGTAAAACCAAGGCAGGTTTTGTGTCACCCACAGCCCTCTGAAGGAACCACAGACATTTTCTCCCCTCTCTGTTCCAGCCCCTCCAGAGCCACTCCTGGGCAGCACCTACAGCGAGATGTCCCAGGGTAAGGAGGGCAGCTCTGCCTTGCTAAGCCAGGCTTGCTCCTGGCCACAGGTGGGAGGTTTAACCCCAAGCAGCACCTGGCAGTGGGAACTGAGGGCTGCCAGACACTTTGGGGAGGTCAGAGCCAAAAAAAAGGATCTTTTCCCTCCGTGGGGACACAACCCACATGCAGGGAAGGCCGTGGTGCTCTCATGGACGAGCAGCACCCACAGAATGCAAGCTTTGAGTTTTGCTCTCTAGTGAGGTTAAAATACAATGTCCAGTACAAGTGGGAGGTGCCAAAAGCAGGAAAATCTAAGATTAACCCCTCCAAGAGGCTGATTCCACCTCGCAGCTCGAAGCAGGGACTATTTCAGCACTTCCCACCCGTTGCTCTGACTTTGGGGATGCTCTGCTTTGCACATCCTCTGGCAAAGGTCACAGCCTGTTACAGCAGACCAAAAGCAAAAGCAAAACCAGCACGGGCTGAGGAATTCACGTCAGCATTTCTGAGGCAGGAAATGGGGAGGGACTGAATCACTGAGCTCCAGGCATGACCTCCTCCCTCTTCATCCTCTTGCAGGTGATGACATCAGGGTTTTCTTGGGACTCAGCCTCAGCGTGGTCGGATTATCAGTTCTTTTTGCAATTGTGATGTTTAAAAAATCAGCCAGGAAAAGGTATTCCTTTCTCCTCCATGTCTTTTCCCCCTTATTTCCAATTCATCATTCTTTTACTCTGTATTTTTTTGTATATAGAAGATATATAAAATTTTCTTCTGGGATGTTTTTAAATCAACTAGAGTCCTTTTCACCTCAGCCTGAGGGCAATGTCACACATTTATCAAGTTGTTGTATGAAAGAACTTTTTGGTGCTCTACAGAAAGGCAGAGACCAACAAAAAAAGAAGTCAAACATGAAATTGGTGAAATTAAAGAATGGAGAACCCAGAGTTTCAAAGGCTGGGTGTTCTTCATGTGTCCTTCCCACCCAGACAGTTCCAAACTGCGTGAGGAATATCTGAAGAATAAATTGGATTAACAGCTGGGGTTTGTTTTTCCCCTTTTGGTGAAGGATTAAGGCCACCCTTGTGTCCCTCTTGCCGAAGTGGTTGTTTGAAGACTTTCCCCACGTGGAGAACAGCACCGTGGTGAAGTCACTCCAGGTGAGGGCAGTTAGCCCCTGGCTTTGCTTCCCCTCAGGTGAAAGCTTGGCTTCACACAATCACGGAATTATTCAGGCTGGAAAATCCCTGAGATCCTTGAGTGCCCCCAGCACTGCCTCCTGTCCCCAAGTGCCACATCCACAGGGCTTTAAATCCCTGCAGGGATGGAGACTCCACCCCTGTGCCTGGGCCCTTTCCACAAAGAAATCCTCCCTAAAATCCAGCCTAAACCTCCCCTGGCACGACTTGAGGGCAGTTCCTCTGGTAATACTCCTTGTTGCTCCAGAGCTGTGAGGAACACGGGTGGGAAGAGGTTCAAGTTCTAAGGTACTGGGAACTGCTCAGGAATCATTTCCCAGGCATTTGCAAGATGTGTGGGAGCCTGGATTAGCTGAGGCCTTTAAACCTTAATTCCACAAACTCTGTATTCCACAGCTGCCCCAGGCTGGGAGGGACCTTAGAGCTCATCCCATTCCACCCCTGAGCCAGATTGCTCCAAGCCCTAATGGCAGTGTTCCTATTAACAAAACTCACCAGTTTGTTGCCACATCCACCACTTTTCCCCAGGACAAGGGTGATTTCCCCAGTGCCAGCCTCCACGAGCCATTCCTGGCCTCCGGTGATGCCGCCCTCACAGAAATCGAGGAGGTGCCAGCACAGGAGCAGCACGAGAGCCTGGACACTGAGCCCAGGGCAGAGATGCCCGAGCTCAGGGAGGTCCCAGGGCCCGTGGTGGCCCCCAGCAGCCCGGCCCCAGAGCAGCTGAGTGCCTACAAACCCCAGCTCTGCAATGGGAACACGCTGGGTTACGTCTCCGCCGGGATTTACGCGGCACGGCCGCCCGCGGCCAGCCCGGAGCCAGAGGTGGGAATCTTCTCCGAGGACTACACCAGCCCTGTGCCCCAGCTGTGGGAGCAGCAGGCAGGGACACCCCAGGTGTGTGTGCTGGGCAAGATCCAGCTGGTGCTGAACAGCAGCCAGGCATTCCCAGCGTGGGGAGGACACGGATCCTCCCTGGAGAACCCCTGGCAGCAGCGGCCGCCCAGCGAGGCCCCGGAGCAGATGCTGGTCCCCGAGGAGCTGCTGTCCTGCCTGAGAGCCATGAACAGGGAGCCTGTGGAGGGCAATCCCTGCTTCCCCCAGAACATGGGAGGGTTGTTCTGAGAGGAGCTGGAATTGGGGGTGGAAGCCTGGAGCAGCGCTGGGATTGCCAATGGAAGAACCAAAACTCCGGATTGGAATTTTGCCCTCTTACTGCACTGCGGGTTCCTGTGGCTGCGTGGGGAGCTTGGGCCAGCAAATCCCAATTTCAGCCTTACCTCACACTGGCAGAGGAATTCCTGGAATGCCAAGCAGGAGATTCCTGCAGGGTGCAACTTCTTCAATTACTGTTCAACATCATCCTCCTCTTAAAGGTTTGGAACATTTCATTCCCAGATGTTAGGAGCATTTAATTCCCAAATGCTTGGAGCACTTCATTCCCAAAGCTTTGGAGTACTTCGTTCCCAAATGCTTGGAGCACTTTGTTCCCAAATGCTTGGAGCACTTTGTTCCCAAAGCTTTGGAGCACTTCGTTCCCAAATGCTTGGAGCACTTCATTCCCAAAGCTTTGGAGCACCTCATTCCCAAAGGTCTGGAGCACCTCATTCCCAAAGGTTTGGAGCACCTCATTCCCAAAGGTTTGGAGCACCTCGTTCCCAAATGCTTGGAGCATTTCATTCCCAAAGCTTTGGAGCACTTCATTCCCAGAGTTAATTGCAGTTAAAATGGATAAAAGAAATCCCTCAGATATCCTGGCAGAGATGTGGAAAATATTTTGAGATTGCTCCTGATGAACAGACACTGCACCAAGAGGATTTATGTGTCACACGGGTACCAAGAACATGGAATCTTCTCTGGATTTCATTTTCCTCCCATTCCCAATAAAAACCCACTCAGGTAGGGACAAACTCCACCAGCTGCCAAGCTGATTTAAAACTCCTCTGAACTGGTCACTGGCCAAATCCTTCTCTTTGGGTGAGGGATTTATCATCTCACAGCACTCTGTCACCCCTCAGCCTCGCTGTGGGAAGGGCAGTGTGGCACAGAAAAATGGGATTTATCCGGCACACGAGCATGGATTTGGATCTTTGGACACTCAGAAGGTGAAACACAGTGGTCTCCTTCCTTCAGCAACCCTGAAACCATTTCCAAGTATTCTGGGACTTACAAACTATTCCCAAACCTTTTTTTTCCCCAGTTTTTCCTAGGCCAACATCAGCTGTTGCACAAATGGATCAATTTTGTTGTTTGTCCTCAATACTTCCAAACCACGCTCGTGTGTGCTGCTCCTGTTCCTCCCACACCCCCAGGAATCTGTCACTGTTTCCAGAGGAGCAGTGACCTGGCAGGGAGGGGAGGATTCTTCTCCAGAAGCAGCAAACAAACACAGAAATGTGAGTGCAGCATGGCAGGGAGTCTAAAATTAGCGAGTGCTGCCTGTGCAGGAAGGAAATTGTACAAGAACAGCCACACACATTTCAGCAGCCCCAGCGTGAGGTGGGGAAGGTTTTGGGTTTGGTTTTTTTTTCAGTGTCCATGTCCTGAGGTTTGTGCTGCCTCTCTCACCTGAGCTGCCAGACCTCGAGGGGGAAATGCTCCTCTTGCCAGCAAACAGGGCTGCTCCTGCATTTCGGGGAGCTGCTGCTGAATTTCCAGCCCCAGGAGAGATCCCTGCAAACAGAGCAGTGGCCAGAGGAGCTCAGCTCCTGTTCTTCCAGCTCCCACCATGGACACTGAGAGTCATCAGTGCCAACCTCCCACTGATCCCTGGCAGATAAAGGAAATATTTCTGCTAAAGGAAATATTTCACAGGTGTCCAGAGAAGCTGTGGGTGCCCCTGGATCCCTGGAATTGTCCCAGGCCAGGCTGGACATTGGGGCTGGGAACAGCCTGGGACAGTGAGAGCTGTCCCTGCCCACAGCAGGAGTAGGATTGATGGGATTTAAGGTCAAACCCAAACCATTCTGGGATTCTGGGATTCCAAACACCATCCCAGGCTGTTCCAAGTCCACCCAACCTGGCACTGAACAGTTCCAGGGATGGGACAGCTCATGAATCCAACCACAAAGTCACTCTTGACTGATTTAACATCTCAGAGTTCTCTCCTTCCCTCAAATATCACAAACTCCCTGATTTTTGATATCAGCATTTTCTATCCCCTGTTTTAAGCTTGGTTTTACTGTTGGCAGTGGATCCAGTGCCAGAGATTCCCACTTGTTGTTTATCAGCCCCGGAATGAATTCCATGATTTTCACAACCCATGGTGCTGTCTCATCACTACCCAAGTTCTAACAAAACCTCACTAAAAAAGGTCTTTTGATATAAAGGGAAGAAGGGAAATTAAATAAAAAGAAGCAAGAAATTGGATGCAGACAGTTCAGAGCTCCAGGGGGGTTGGAGAACTGAGAGCCACCCACTCCTGCTCTCAGCTCCATCCCATCAGAGCAGGATGTGTCTACCAGGGGCAAGCTCAAGGTGCAAGGAGTTCCCCTCACCACCAGAGATCAGCCAGAGGCTCCCCTGTGGGACTTGTTTACCTCTTCCAAAAGCCAGCTTGGAAATTATTTCAACTGAAACTAGAATAAAGAAACACATTTATAGCAATAAATAAATTTGACATATAATAAATGATGCATTAAATGTGCATCTGAGTTGTAATTTGAAACCCTTCATGCCTATTACCATGCAGGAGGACGTGGGATTCATTCTGGTTTGAGGTTGGCAGAACAGAGAGCTGGGTTTAGGCTCAGCTTAGTCACCAACTGATGGCGTGACCTTCACTTGCTTCCTACCCACAGAGTCTGGGTTGCTACAGCTGGTAAAGCCTCAGCATTGGAGGTCAAAAGAGCCTCAAATCCTTTGGGAAGAGCAGCAGGACCAGGAGACCACAGAAACATCCCCTGAGTAACCTCGTGCTGCTGGGTTTTACTCCGAGCTTGCACTCAGCAGCCCAGCCCTGCAAGGGTTTGGTTGTCAGTAAATTGTGGGAGAGATTGGGTGGCAGATAAAGGCACTGCAGAGGCTAAAATTGGATTTCACTGAGCTCAGTAACACCCTGGGACCTTTGGGGATTTCTGAGTGCACAGAGCAGAGATCAAAGCCCAGATTGTGACCAAGGCTCCTGCAAAGCTGCAAAGAAGTGTCTGGGTCAGCAAAACCTTCCTGAAAACGTGGCAGGGCAAAAGCAGCAGCTGGGATGGCCTCACAACAAACCTGGGAATAATCATTAAAAATGGTGGGGTTTGGGGGAGCCTCTCCCACCCCTGAGGAGGATGAGGAGTCCTGCACAGGGCTGGGCTCAGTGGCACAGACTGAAACCAGGCCGGTGTTTCAGAGCAGAGGATGTGAGAGGTGAGGCTGTGCTTTGGGTCTCAGCAGGCTCCCAAATGTCACCTTCCCAGGGCAAATCCCATGAGAATGGCACTGGAAGAGCCGTGGGAGCAGGGCAGGGATGAAGGAGCAGAGCTGAGCCCAGAGAGCAGAGAATGAAGGACAGAGGTGATTGAACAGGAGGGATTCTGTGACTGCTGCTCACCAAACCAACCAAGCCTTTCCTCAGCAGAGAGGAGCTGACTTTGCCACGAGAATACAGAAACCTCCACAGTCTGAAGCTCTAAAGGATACAGAAGTCAATGCATTTTGTGCATCACCCGATTTCCTAGAGCAGCACCACCAGACCCAAACTCTCCCTGTGGGTCCTTCCTTGACGTGGCTGCCAGCTCAGGAGGAAGCAGAACATTGGGATTTTCCAGCCTCAGTGGCTCATTCCATCCTGCTGGGGATGGCCTGGGAGCCACTGGCACACAAAGGGATGGAAAGCACAGAGCCACTGCAGAGGAGACCCCAAACCAGCCAGCTGGGGTTCAGCTCTGCTGGGACACAATTCCATGGTCCAGGTTCTAAGGAAGCACAGATGGACACCAGAAGGAAGTTATGGAGCTGCTGGAGTGAGCCAGAGGCTGGAGCCCCTCTGGAGCCGGGCTGGGAGAGCTGGGGGGGCTCCCCTGGAGAGGAGAAGGCTCCAGGGAGAGCTCAGAGCCCCTGGCAGGGCCTGAAGGGATCCAGGAGAGCTGGAGAGGGACTGGGGACAGGGGATGGGGGGACAGGACACAGGGAATGGCTGTGAGCTGGAAGGAGATGGAGTTAGATGGATACTGGGAAGGAATTCCTGGCTGGGCTGGAATTCCCAGAGCAGCTGTGGCTGCCCCTGGATCCCTGGCAGTGCCCAAGGCCAGGCTGGAGC
>VYXF01006143.1:0-16692 GCA_013397295.1 Polioptila caerulea | reverse complement strand
ACTGAGCTCCTTTTCCAATCAGTAACAATTTGATTGATGCCTTTAAGGCGAGTGATTCATAGTAAAGCAAATCTTCACTGCAGCTACACTACAGTGCTTGAACTTCACCTATTCTCTCCCAGACCCCACTCAGTATTTTTCCAGGGTATTCCCCTTGGTATCCTAGCACCAAAAAAGGGGAAAATATTACTGGAGGTTAGAGAAAAACCAGTAAGAGCCCTGTTTCCAGGTGGAAAATGTGAATTCCTCAGGTTCTAGAGCTGCTGTGCAGCTGTACAAGCAGTCCTCCACCCCCAGCAGGTCTCAGTGCACACAGAGGGTCCTGGCTGGGCACTGGTGGCTCTGCTCTGCCTCCAGCTGAGGCAGCTCCTGGGACATTCAGCTCTGGCCACACTGCAAAGTCCTTTTTCAGGTTTAGACACAAAGACAGGCACTTTGTAAAAATTCACCCTCCCTTTTTTGTGTTTCATGACAACACTGCTCAAACATTCCTCCTTTTGTCCTGACAACCTGGTTTGAAGCAAATTTGCACAGAAGGATTTTCACTTGGGTTAATACTCAGAGGGATGGACAGCACCAAAATCTCAGACACAAAAAAACACTCATAGGGATTGACACCAAAAAACAGCTCAGAGAGATGGACACCAAAAAACAGCTGAGAGAGATGGACACCAAAAAAAACCCCTCAGAGGGATGGACACCAAAAAACAGCTCAGAGGGATGGACACCAAAAAACAGCTCAGAGGGATGGACACCAAAAAACAGCTCAGAGGGATGGACACCAAAAAACAGCTCAGAGGGATGGACACCAAAAAACAGCTCAGAGGGATGGACACCAAAAAACAGCTCAGAGGGATGGACACCAAAAAACAGCTCAGAGGGATGGACACCAAAAAACAGCTCAGAGGGATGGACACCAAAAAACAGCTCAGAGGGATGGACACCAAAAAACAGCTCAGAGGGATGGACACCAAAAAACAGCTCAGAGGGATGGACACCAAAAAACAGCTCAGAGGGATGGACACCAAAAAACAGCTCAGAGGGATGGACACCAAAAAACAGCTCAGAGGGATGGACACCAAAAAACAGCTCAGAGGGATGGACACCAAAAAACAGCTCAGAGGGATGGACACCAAAAAACAGCTCAGAGGGATGGACACCAAAAAACAGCTCAGAGGGATGGACACCAAAAAACAGCTCAGAGGGATGGACACCAAAAAACAGCTCAGAGGGATGGACACCAAAAAACAGCTCAGAGGGATGGACACCAAAAAACAGCTCAGAGGGATGGACACCAAAAAACAGCTCAGAGGGATGGACACCAAAAAACAGCTCAGAGGGATGGACACCAAAAAACAGCTCAGAGGGATGGACACCAAAAAACAGCTCAGAGGGATGGACACCAAAAAACAGCTCAGAGGGATGGACACCAAAAAACAGCTCAGAGGGATGGACACCAAAAAACAGCTCAGAGGGATGGACACCAAAAAACAGCTCAGAGGGATGGACACCAAAAAACAGCTCAGAGGGATGGACACCAAAAAACAGCTCAGAGGGATGGACACCAAAAAACAGCTCAGAGGGATGGACACCAAAAAACAGCTCAGAGGGATGGACACCAAAAAACAGCTCAGAGGGATGGACACCAAAAAACAGCTCAGAGGGATGGACACCAAAAAACAGCTCAGAGGGATGGACACCAAAAAACAGCTCAGAGGGATGGACACCAAAAAACAGCTCAGAGGGATGGACACCAAAAAACAGCTCAGAGGGATGGACACCAAAAAACAGCTCAGAGGGATGGACACCAAAAAACAGCTCAGAGGGATGGACACCAAAAAACAGCTCAGAGGGATGGACACCAAAAAACAGCTCAGAGGGATGGACACCAAAAAACAGCTCAGAGGGATGGACACCAAAAAACAGCTCAGAGGGATGGACACCAAAAAACAGCTCAGAGGGATGGACACCAAAAAACAGCTCAGAGGGATGGACACCAAAAAACAGCTCAGAGGGATGGACACCAAAAAACAGCTCAGAGGGATGGACACCAAAAAACAGCTCAGAGGGATGGACACCAAAAAACAGCTCAGAGGGATGGACACCAAAAACCACCCTCCAGAGGGATGGACACCAAAAATCCCCTCAGGGAGATGGACACGAAAAAAACCCCTCAGGGGGATGGACACCAAAAACCCCCTCAGAGGGACAGACCCCCAGAGGGACAGACCCCAAAAGGTGCTGTCTGCTGTCAGAGCCCCTCCCCTGGAGGAAGGGGAAATCCCAGCAGGAAGTGAACTCCCCGTGGCTGGGAGCTGGGGGTGCTCTCACCTTGTCAGTCCTGCCCCCACGGCTGGCCCTGCCCCCACGGCCTCGGCCCCCCCGGCCCCCTCTGCCGCCGCGCCCGGGGCGGCCCAGGTCTCCAAAGTTGATCTCCAGCTGGGATGTGATGTCGTTGGCGGGCTTGCGGAAGTGGTGATCCATGACCGAGTCCTCAGCGTGGGCCTGCAGGGAGCAATCCTTGTCAGCAAGGAGGGATCANCAGAGGGATGGACACCAAAAACCACCCTCCAGAGGGATGGACACCAAAAATCCCCTCAGGGAGATGGACACCAAAAAAACCCCTCAGGGGGATGGACACCAAAAACCATCTCAGAGGGATGGACACCAAAAAACAGCTCAGAGGGATGGACACCAAAAAACAGCTCAGAGGGATGGACACCAAAAAACAGCTCAGAGGGATGGACACCAAAAAACAGCTCAGAGGGATGGACACCAAAAAACAGCTCAGAGGGATGGACACCAAAAAACAGCTCAGAGGGATGGACACCAAAAAACAGCTCAGAGGGATGGACACCAAAAAACAGCTCAGAGGGATGGACACCAAAAAACAGCTCAGAGGGATGGACACCAAAAAACAGCTCAGAGGGATGGACACCAAAAAACAGCTCAGAGGGATGGACACCAAAAAAACCCCCTCAGAGTGATGGATAACAAAAAAACTCAGGGGGATGGACACCAAAAAATNTGTGTGTGTGTGTGCAGTGCTCTACGTTTGTTCATTGAGATTTGTTGGTTACAGGGAGCAACCCTTGTCAGCAAGGAGGGATCACCCCAATCCCCCTTGGTTTGTGTGTTCAGTGCTTTACAATTGTTCATTTGAGATTTTTTTGGTTACAGCGAGCTCTCCTCCATCAGCCAGGAGGTATCATCCCAAATCCCCTTGGTTTGTGTGTAGTGCTTTAGATTTGTACATTTGAGATTTGTTGGTCACAGGGAGCTTTCCTCCATCAGCCAGGAAATATCACCCCAATCCCCCTTGGTTTGTGTGTGTGTGTGCAGTGCTTTACATTTGTTCATTTGAGGTTTTTTTGGTTACAGCGAGCTCTCCTCCATCAGCCAGGAAATATCACCCCAATCCCCCTTGGTTTGTGAGTGTGTAGTACTTTACATTTGTTCATTTGAGATTTTTGGTCACAGGGAGCTTTCCTCCATCACCCAGGAGATATCCCCCCAAATCCCCTTTGTGTGTGCACGTGTAGTGCTTTACATTTACTCATTTACAATTTTTTGGCCAATAATCCATTACAGGGAGCATTCCTCCATCAGCAAGGGAACATCACCCCAATCCCCCTTCTGTGTGTGTATGTGCAGTGGTTTAGACTTAAATTTGAGATTTTTTTGGTTAGAGGGAGCATTCCTCATCAGCAAGGAGATATCAATCCCCTTTTTTTCGTGTGTTTAGTGGTTTAGATTTATTAATTTGAGATATCAACCCAAATCCCCTTTTTTTTGTGTGTGTAGTGGTTTAAATTTATTAATTTGAGACTTTTTGGTTAGTGATCCATTACCAAGTGCTCAGCATGGGCCTGCAGGGAGCATTCCTCATCAGTCAAGAAGTATCACCCCAAATCCCCTTTTTTTGTGTGTGTATTGGTTTAGATTTGTTCATTTGAGGTTTTTTGGTTACAGGGAGCATTCCTCCATGAGCCAGGAAGTATCACCCCAATGCCCCTGTTTTTGTGTGGTGCAGTGGTTTAGAGTTATCAATTTGAGATTTTTTGGTTAGTGATCTGTTACCAAGTCCTCAGTGTGAGCCTGCCAGGAGGATTCCTTATGAACAAGGAGGTATCACCCCAATGCCCCTTNCACCTTTTCCATGGAGAAATTCTTCCCAAAATTCCATCACAGCAACATGTCCCTATCCCAGACCAGACTAGGACCTCTCCTGCTGTAGCAATTCTCCTTTTGTGTCCTGCTTCCATCAACTCCTTCCATTCTTTTTCCACTCTTGGTCCCCCATCCTTAATTTTGCTCCCTGAGGATTTACACTTTATTTGCTTTAGCCCTTAAATACTTCAGAGCAGGGATCTGCTGAGAATCCCTGGCTGCTCTGCATTCCCTGTAACAGCAGAGGAGGCACAAAAAGCTCAAACACGAGGAGCTAAAATGGAACCAGTCTCACCAGTGCCATGATATTCTCTTACTGGTTTGTTCCCAGTGCATTTGGTGGGAATCTGAGCCTGGAGGAGCACGGGATGCTCCCAGGAGTTACAGACACCAGCAATGTTTTATATCCAGCACCTTGGAAAACTGCAGTCACACGCTGAGCCCCACCAGGTGTTTTTAAAGCAATTGTTTCTCCTGTTTCACACAAATGTTTTTTCCACCAAGCCAGTTTTTGGCATCTAGGGTGATATAAAAAATGTAAAAACCTGCCCAATACAGCTCAGCCATGGTGTTTAGGAAAGAGGACAACAGCCATCACTTTCCTTCCCTCCAAGCCCCAACTCCTGGCCCAGCAATCATCAATTCCCTGCTTTTCCTACACAAATGCACGTGCAGGCTCAAGCTTCCCAACTCCAGCTGACTTTTCTGCTGTAGTTACACAACATTCCCACTTTCAAAGGCAGCACACTGTGCAATTAAGCCCTGTACTCTTTAATTACCATTTGTGGAGCCTTCACCAGGCTGCCATGGAGAGGTCTGCAGTCAAAGGTGCTGTCAGGGATTCCAAGGGTCTTTCCCACTGTCCCATCCAGCCCTGCCCTTCCCCCTTGGCCTCTCCCTCCATCCCCAATTTCATTAAAACCCCCCTTCCATGCTGCTTTATTTCCAACACTTTCCACTCCTGACTTTATTCACTTCCTTGTGCACCCTTCCCTTGGAAATCTCCTTCCCAAACTTGGCAAGTCTGTCTCCACAAAGAAAAGTCATTCCATGCCTCAGCCTCAAACCTCACACCAACACTCTGTAAACCACTACAGAACACCTCAGAGATGTTTTAAATTCCTTTCTTACTATTTAATTTTTTTTAATCTACAGTTTTTATCACTGCAGGGTACTGAGATTCTGTTTCCAACTGCTGGTAGCCATGTGATAATTCCCTTTTCTGAGTGGTGGGCTCAGGGGATTTGTGCAATATTTCTGTGCATTTCTGTCCCTGTGCTGTTTTTATTTAAAAACAAAAATCACTACAATTGACCAAAAATCATTGTATTTCCACAACTTGATTTTGGTGTAACCACTGAACCTACAAATTGGAAATTCCCTACGTAAGCTGATGATTTCTCCAGCCAAAGAAATTAAAGCACTTTTAAAATTCCAACAAACACATTCTCCTCAGCCTCTTCCATCAGTTGTGTGCTAAGTCAGACCTAGAGAACAAGTTGCTGATCCTGAATAATCCAGGGAAACATTAAATTTCTATGTATTGTGACTCAAAAGTGCTCTGATTCAGTAACTGATCACCTCTTGAAGGCAGTGCTGCACTTAAGGGTCTTGGGGAAGGCAAGAAAAAATTAAGAACAAACTACCAAGAGAGCCAAAGCACAGTGGGAGATGGAAAACCAGCAGCAATATAAAAATAGAGACTCATGATAGAAGCTTTTATGATCAGGTTTGAAATCAGCAGGATGAGGAGCAAGGGGACTAAAACCATGCTGGGCGCTGGATGGTGCAAAGTGAGACAACAGGCATGGACAGAAAAGCTCCAGGTTCAATAAAATTCTCTATTTTGGTGAGTTTTTAATATCCAAACTCTCCCTGCTGAAGGTAACACCCAGGAATCACCAGTGAGAGAGAAAGCATCAGTACCTCATTTGAATCCAGCAGAGTCCCCTGCATTTCTGTCATCGCCTTTGTCTGGTGACAGTTGTGTGTCCACGCCAAAGTGACAAAAGGAACAGAGGGAGAAAACAAAAGGAAGAAATGAGACTCAACTACATCCAGGAACAACAGGTAATCAGGTCACAGGAGCTGCTGGTACAGATGGCAGCAGGCACGTGGAGCAGCACAGAGGGGGCAGCAGCTGTGCAGGCAGCCAGGGACAGCACAGGATGGATGTGCCAAGTGTGCAGACAAGAGGCAGCTCAGATGGCCACCAAAAAAAGAAAAAAAAGAAACTCAGATGGACACCAAAAACAAGGGTTCAGATGGATGGAGACCAAAAACACTTAGAGGGATGAACACCAAAAAAAAAAAATGCTTGGATACATGGACACCAAAAACAGCTCAGAGGGATGGACACCAAAAAAAAAAAGGCTCAGAGGGATGGCTGGAGCCCACCAAAGGCTCAGAGGGATGGCTGGACCCAACAAAGAGCTCAGAGGGATGGCTGGAGCCCACCAAGGGCTCAGAGGGATGGCTGGAGCCCCAAAAGGCTCAGAGGGATGGATGGAGCCCCCAAGGGCTCAGAGGGATGGCTGGAGGCCCCCAGGGCTCAGAGGGATGGCTGGAGCCCCCAAAGGCTCAGAGGGATGGCTGGAGCCCCCAAAGAGCTCAGAGGGATGGCTGGAGCCCACCAAGAGCTCAGAGGGATGGCTGGAGCCCACCAAGAGCTCAGAGGGATGGCTGGAGCCCCCAAGGGCTCAGAGGGATGGATGGAGCCCCCAAAGGCTCAGAGGGATGGCTGGAGCCCACCAAGAGCTCAGAGGGATGGCTGGAGCCCACCAAGAGCTCAGAGGGATGGCGGGACCCACCGCAGAGCTCAGAGGGATGGATGGAGCCCCCCAAGCTGCCCAGGAGCTGCTGGAAGCCCTGGCAGAGACCACACATGCAGGCTGGTCTCCAGCATGGCCACAGGTCAGGCACAGAGATGGGAAGAGCTGGGATGTTTGAATCACTGGTCATGGAAATCCTCCTGCAGAGCCTTCACTCAAGAGTCATTCCTCCCAGCTTGGAGGAGATGAATTTGCTTTTCCAAAATACGTTTCCTGATCTCCCACTGCAAGCTCCTCTAAGGAAGGGATTGGATTAGGGAGGAGGTTTGAAGAGGCACAGCAGGGACAGAGATCTGCTGGGGTATCAGTTTTTCCAGGAGCCCTGGATTCCACTTTTGGAATAAATTTTAGGATCTGCCCACAACAGAACTCCTGGCTTTTGTGGGAATTGAGGACTCAAGCCACTAAAGCAGCTGCAGAGGAAAAGAGGATCTCTGTTTTATGGCAGAACCCACTGGCCAGGGGCTGCTGATGCCCCTGGAGCCCAGATTAAAGCAGCAGAACCTGAGACAGAACTGAGTTTGTTTAACCAGTACCTGCAGAGCAAAGGGGAAACAGAGGAAATTCCTCAGGCAGGGCCAAGCACTTCAGCCCTCAGTGAGGAGGACAAGCAGGAGGAAAAGGAGGACAGCTCTTCCCAGGACTGAGACACATGAGCAGAATCACATCCTCATTCTCCAAGGAGTTCTCAAGCTACAGGAATGCAGGTGCTCACCACATTTCAAATTTCTGAGAGATCTATTGGGGCACACAGTGTTTTTCAGCCATAAGAGTACAGAAGATTTGGGGCTGAAAACCAAAATTTACCTATAAACTAAATCATACTTCCACACATCATCTCCCTCTTCCCAATAAGAATCAGAAAAACCTTAATTTCTTGACTCCTAAGTACATCCAAGAGGACAAAGAGAGGAAACAGCAGGTGATTGGTGGTTTTTAAAAATATTTTGCCTCCTAAAGCTGCTCACAAAGGAGCTGCAGTGGAAGCTTTCCTAACGCCTGTATTATAGAGCTATTCTCCTATAATCCTGAGAGAAAATCCCCACACTGCTTCCCATGGGATCAGGGAACAATGAAGAAGGGACATGGGGAGACACATCTGCTGCATGTACAATAAAGCAGGCTAAAAGCAGCTCAATTTTAAGGCACATTTGTTAATACCTCACTCGCATGCTTACGCAGCAAGAGGCTGTTACCTTCTTATGTGATGGTGCTAAAAATAACCAACTTGTTTATTTGAGAAGTTCACCTCTTAAATTGAACAATCTACTAATTATGGCAGGTCTTCCATGGGACTAATTTGATTATTCATGGGTTTTGTTCAGATTCTTTGATTTGTTATTGTTNCAGCAGTGGGGCACCTTTTTCTTTTCACACAAGGCAGCCTCATTACTCTTCTGGATCGTGACTCTGCTTAAAATCACAAGATTTGGGGAAGAAAACAAAAACAACCCCA
This sequence comes from Polioptila caerulea, assembly GCA_013397295.1. Taxonomy (NCBI): domain Eukaryota; kingdom Metazoa; phylum Chordata; class Aves; order Passeriformes; family Certhiidae; genus Polioptila; species Polioptila caerulea. The sequence goes on along the minus strand of VYXF01006143.1, from coordinate 8,235 downwards.
AACCCTGTACTGGATTTTGGTTTGGTTTGTTTTTGGGGTTTTTTTTTTTGAGTTGACTGATTCAGTTTTCAAATGGAAAATACAGTCTGGAACTTTCTAGCCTCTCAATTTCTCACAAGTAGCATCACCTTTACAATCAAATATTCTCATATTGTCACAGGAGTGCCCTCAGCTGAGTAAATGTCAAATAAATCTGATTCAGAGACTGAGGGAATTTGAAGAACTACAGGTTTAGTAAATCATGGAAAAGCACATAAATATTCCTGTTTAATACATTCTTTCAGCACACAGCAACATAAAATGTAACCCAAACTCTCTTTTCTAGCCCAGCCAGAGGAAGCAGCACTTAATGAACAGTTCTCCAGTGAACAGCTCCAAGGAGACACAGGCATGCAATCCCTGCAAGAACTGAACCACCCCACACAGCAAGGGAACAACAGCCTGACCTGTGACCAAGCCACACTCTGAGTTCACTCAGAACAGGAGCAGAACTTCCACTGAACACTGAGCAGTGCCCCCCACCCTGCAGAATATCCCAGCCCCCAGGATAAAAACTGCCAAGGGGTGAAAAAGCAGGACACGTTTTAGGAGAGCAAGCAGAGCATTACACACCATCCCCAGCTACTTCAAAGGACTCAGAACCATCAGCAGACAAAGTTGCAGCCACCAATCTCTTAAGTGAGCTACTTAACATATTACAGAGTGTTAAAAACAAAGATTAAAACTAAAGATTAGCACAGCCCTGCCTTACAAAACAAGAGCTCTCAGCACTTCCCTCCCTTGTGCATCTCCCCTTGCCACCCTTGGAACAGAATAATGAACATTATGCAATGCCTGAAATGAGAAACTACAAATTTAAAACAATTTTACAGCAGCTATGCTGAGTGCCACTGGAGCACATAAATCATTTCAACTGCCTTCCCAAGAGCTTGTCTGTGTCACAGCACTAAGTCAGGAGACACCCACGTCACAAATTTCAGATGCACAGTCTGGGTTTAAGGTCTCTGAGGCCAGTTCCTTCAAGCTGACACCATTTAGCAAGCACCATGAATCTGTGGCCTGCAGAACAGATGCTAAGTAACACAAGCTGCCTTTTTTTAGAAAGCAGACTCGCCAACATTCCCCTAAAACTCTCACCAAGAGGCAGTTCTTACACACCTAAGGGCACAGCTCAGCTCCTGAACCCAACCACAGTCAAATAGCCACTTGTGCTGCTGCAGAAGTTCAATTTGGCTAAAACAATGCCGTTCAAATGAACAACAATGAAGTTCAAATTTAAAAAAATAAACACTGCTCCCACTCTCAAAACTTCCAACTACAGGTCAGCATCTCCCAGAACGGACCTTCCACTCTCAAAACTGCTCATCAGTAACAGAACAGAGTGGGCACTCCAAGAATGGAAAGAAAGGCACTTTACCTCCTCACTCTTTGACTTGTGGAGCACAAATCCTTTTTTCCACTGCCCATCAGCTCCCTCGTTTGGTTTGCGGATGTTGAACTCGACTTTCGCACGATCCTTGCTTTGAATGGCTTTCCACTCATCCAGGGTCATCTCCTTAGGGCCTTCTTCCTTAACTTCTTCAACCTCATTCTCTCTGCAGGCAATTCATGGACATTATGATCACAACTAAGGATTTACACTCTGGATACAATTCCAGAATCATTTGCTGGCTGGTATCAGGTTATAAATTGAATTTTGTCATGGATTCAGAATTAAGAAGTGGAAATATGAACACTCACTTCCATCAGAGGAAAATTCATCTCCTTCAGAGGCAGTGCCAAAAAAACTGCACCCAGCCACCTCTGAGCACAGCAAAATGTTAAAATTAAAACTGGTCCATGCCATCAAATCTTCACATTACTGTCAATTTGATATCCAAATCTGAATGCCTAACTTCTGTCACGACTTGTTTGGAGCTCCTTCCCCCCTTTTGGAAATACATCTCTCATAAACATTCAAGTCAAGGCAGTGAGAACTCGTTCTTCACACAGTTTTCAAGCTTTTTAGTACTTCAAAATCCAGAATTTAAGCAGCTTTGGATAATTTGCTTCCTTTGTCGAACCAAAGACAATCATCCAAACAAATTTTCTTCCAACTGATTTTAAAAAATACCAGCACACACCTTATTTGTGAGATACAGCACCTCAACCTTGTGCCAAAGGCTATTTTTAAGTAAAACACACGACCACTGTGCTCAATAACAGATCATATTCCAGCCACTGGAAGCCTCTGGTCATTGTTCAGTGTGTTTATGCAACTGAATTTCTGATTTATAGGAAACCAATGCTGGGTATGTGCAGCAAACAGATCCTGAAAGCCTCAATTTCACAGGTTTTCATTTGGCAGCCATTAATTTTGAACAATAATACAAAGGTTTTACATAAAAATTACTGCATTTCAACTTTTTCTCACTGTGTAGGACAGAATGATTTTTGACACGGGATGTAACCAGAATTTGTTTTGTTCAAGGCAAAGATTTTACTGCAGTAAAACATCCAACAGTTCTGCTGAAACACTGAGGGCAAAGATCCACATAAAACCAGACAATTAAAAAGTTACCCATGTAGAGATGCTCTTCTATAAAGACAAAGTTTTCAGTGAGGCAATCAAGCCACAATACATCAGGAACAAATATTTCAAAATTCTGTTTGCTATTTTTTTGAGTCCTCTACAAAGCCCACTCCTCATTAAAATACAACATTAGTCACACTAGGCTACCATAAAAATTTGGATCATATTTTTACATCAACTTGGTATCAGCAAGGCTCCTTCTGCTTCCCTGGTTACTCTTTCATTCCTCCAGTCCCTGCTTCCTCCTGTAACAGTGTCCAAGTGAGATGGGAAGAGATCCAGGTAACTTTGAAAACTTCCTGGACAATGAAAGATACAACCTTTCTCCTACAGCTCAGTCCCAGCCTGCAGGGTTGTTTTGGAAAATGAAGTTTAAAAAGTTGTCTTCCACTGGCATTTCTGGCCCATTTGCTTGGTGTTTGTACCCAGACTGAGCACAGATGCTTTGGGTTTGGAATTTGGAGTTGCCATCCCAAAGTGTATTAGAAATGCTTGCTAATAAATAAATCTGAAAGAGCCTGCAGGACACCAAGGAATGGTTTAGAGACAACCATTTCCAGACACAGACAGAGGTTTTTAAGGTGACTCACTCAGCAGCACTGTGGATGATGTGCTGATAACGTGAGTTTGGCCAAACAGATGTGGGAACAAAGAGCAGAGGTAAAAGCACCTCTGAAGCCAGCCAGGAGCACAGAGAGGGGTGGTACTCACTTATTTTCAGAATCAGCAGGCGGATGCTCCTCTCCCTCTGGCGTTTCCTCAGTTACAGCTGACTGATCCAATTCACTGCAATTACATAACATTGGGAGTTGGGGCTTTTTTACAACTTCATCCCTCTTTAAGCTATGTAAGATTAACAATCAAGATCTACGGTGGATTTACTGTTTCAATAAGGATTGGTGCTCTCTGTGCCTTTTAAATTCTATGCTTTTCACTTAACTAATGGTTTTTGCCAATGCTTCCTACTACCCCTCCTGAAAGGCCTCTGCTGTCCCTTCCAACACAAAATGGATTTGGGCTTTAAAAATAGATTTCAATGGGACAGCTGAATATTTGTAATATAAAATGCATGCTTTACCCTGATCACAATTTACTACAAATAGAACAGTTTCATTTTAACACAGAACTCTTACCAAACCAGCACAAGACCTCCCAAACTTCCCCAAAATTCTGGCTGAACAGTGAAGCTACCCTTATGCTACAAGAAATCGCTGGGGTTTCAAACTCTGCAGAAGCATGGCAAAAATCACAGAGATCAAAGGCAAAACAGCAGCTAAATCTGGGTGTTCTGCAAGCCATAATTAGGGCTGATTAACACAGTGCTAATGAGTTTTCTGAGCAATGACAGGTTACTAACGTTAGCTCGTCTTTGACGGTTCCCCAGTTGTGCGATCCGCTGCCACCGCGCTTGTCCTCGTGCTTTAGGCCGCTGAAATGTGAATGTGAAACAGAACTAACAAAACTGAGTTAACATTATAGTGGCCAGACACAGAAATTCAAAAGATCAATTGTGAACGGGGGTGGGTCAGAGCGGTGCAGAGGAGCCAGGAGGGAGAGGAAGAGGGGAAGACTCACGATCTATCGCTGCCGCTGTGTCTGTCAAATTCCCGCTTGCCACGCGAGTCGAAGCCGTCCCCTCGGCCCATCCCGCGCCCGCGGCCACGGCCCCGGCCCAGGCCGCCACGTCCACGCATGGGTCGGTCCAGGATGGGCCTGCCATGGAACAGCCACAGGTCAGGGGTCACTCCAATGGACAGCATTTCACCGTCTTGTCCTCTCTGAGGGGTTTATTTACTTGGTTTGGCTTTGATAGTTAGTGTTTGGAAGTCGGGTCAAGTGATTCGCCTCTGAAAATGTACGGAGTGTTTTGTGGTTCTTCTCCTCTCTGAGAACTTTACTTGGTTTTCCTTTGATAATTAGTTTGTAGTGGGTTCAGGGTCTAATTTTAAAAAAAGTCACTTGCCCATCCCTGGAAGAAGTGTCCAAGGTCAGGTAGGAAGGGCTTGGAGTAACCTGGGATAGTGGAAGGTGTCCCTGCCACCACCTTTAAGGATCCTCCCAACCCAAACCATTCTGTGGTTCCATGATTTTAAAATCTGGAAACAAATGGTCAGGATTGTTGTTTGTTTCCATCTTCAGGCATTAATTCCAAAATTTAATCTTTGTATTGTGTTACACAGTTAACTGATGCTAAAACTTCCACTAAACTCACTTTTATCCAACTTACTTTTAAAAGGATTTAACTTAGGCAACTAAAACTTTAATATTTGAACATTACTCGAATTCTGGCTGCCTCAAAATACTCAAGACAGTTTAAATTCCATGCAGATCTAAGATGGCCTCACTTGCAGGTCTGAAGCCACTGCAGCCAAGGTGCAAACACCTTAAGTGGACAAACTTGAGCTGCCTTTAAGTCAGCTGTGCAGATTGAAGCCACAGCTGTAACAGCAAACAAATCTCATCCTGCAGGAAACAGCTATGCTTGGGCTCCCTTCCTGAGCTATCTGCTAGAGATGTAGAGAAACATGGTGAACATCTTGATTTAAACCATAATTCAGTGACACCTATGAACCTGTTCATGTAGATCCCTCCCAGCCTAAAACTTGAGTGAAGTTTGCAAACAAAACCATGGAAAAGGGAAGTGTTGTCTGCATGACAGGAATTCAATCCTGAGTCAAAGGGCTTTTTCACCTGAGCAGCAGAAGCAGGACAGCCCTGTCCTGTCAAAGCTAGGAAAGCTGTTTATCATCAAGACCAACTCTTACTTATCCACAGAGAACTCTCCTCCCTCGCCCTTCTCCTCGGCGGGTTTCTCGAAGCGGCGCTCGCGGGGAGGTCGTCGCTCGGGTCTCCTGTCGATGGGTTTGCCTTCGCCCTGCTGCTGTTGCTGCTGCTGCTGATCAGGCCTCCTGCCAATCCTCCTTATCCCTGCAACATCAGGCCAGACACATCAACGGAATGTGCAGTGCTCCGGGACAGATACCGACCCCCCAGCAATCAGAGAGGTTTTATTTCTGCATTTCTTTCACCTCACTCCTCCCCGTCACATTTTAACCCAGGATTTCCAATTGTGCTTAATGAAAACTTAAGTAATCCCTGCTAAAACGACAGGGTCAACTTTCAAATGGAGATCAAGGTAAGCAAGATTTTATTACTGTTTTATTTCTCTGGAAGGTGCTTTTCAGGTCAAACAAGTGGGTTTCATTTGAAGAACACCCTAATGAAGTGAGCATTGCCTCACTGGCCCTGAGACAGTCAATCCTGTGCTGGTTTAACAGCTGGACTCCATGATCTTGGAGATGTTTTCCAACCTAAACCATCCTGTGATTCTGTTCTTGGGAACTCTTCTGGGCAGCAGTGCCACCACCTGTACCAGACAGGTGTCACCTGCACTTCCTGGTCAATGACTAACGGGGGTCCTCATCCACAGGGATCCCCCAGTCCAACATTCCCTGACAAAGATTCTCCTTCTGGTGCACTTCTCAAAATAGCTTAAGGATCCACAGTGCCACCGAGCTGCTCAGAGCTCTTCCTCCCTGCCTAGGCCTCCTAGAAGGGTTTTTATTGCAAATAAAAACCTCCCGTGGGCATTCTCCTCTTTACCGAGCCCTCTCAAAGATCTAACGCAGTTTTCCTTTCCACTCACGTGAAAGGCCTTGTTTACTCCTCTCTAAAAGATGAGGACAAACACATTGCTGCTTTGTAACACCATTTTCTTGCCAAAACACTGGCTCCAAAACTAACCAAGTAGCTTTTAAACTCAAAGGTGATTTTAAATTATTTTTTTTTTAAAGAACGGAGTTCCTGCCTAGCCAGCAATGTCAAATTTGGGTGGGGCTACAGAAGTTGCAGTTGTAATGATATCCAAGCCAACACACCCAGATGAACAATGTCTCCCTCACCTTCCAAGCTGTATTTAACATGAAGTTTGCATGGCACAAATAGCTCCCTAAGCACTCCCCACTCCCTGAGGAAACAAGGGGTTAAACCCAGCAGCCTGCACTTGGAGAAGGGCTCTCCAATGAGGACAGGCATTCCATGTGAGGAGGAGAAGCAGGGAGAGGAGCAGGCATGCTGCAGAACTGGAATGGAACAGCCACGGCTTTTGAATTTCGAGTTCGCTCAGAAAAACCCGGTTCCTGCTGAAGCCTAGCCCAAAATACGAGTTATTTCTCAGCATCACCCAGCTTTGAACTGCTAATTCAGCAGGCAAATCACTTGCAGCCTTATGGAGTAGTGGAATAGCTTAAAATACATTCACACAGGAAACCAACCCTGGCATCGAGCACCTTTATGATGCCAGAACTGCAAGAACAGCCACGCACAAAAATAGACATTTTCAAAGTGGAAATGGACTTTGTTTACCACACTGCTACAACAGCAGCCCCGACTTTCTCTGTCTCACTACCATAACAAACCACGAGCACACGGATTTTTCACACTGCTCTCGAAAACAAGATGTGAAAACCAGGTGAAGAGGGGCTGCCAGTGCTGGCCAAACCCCTCCTGTGGTGCCAAAGACACTGCCATGTCCTCGTGGGGGACAGCACCGGGATCCTGCCCCTCACTAAGGCTTCCAGAGGACACTGCTTTAGCGAACTGGGGCTCCAGACACATCCCTCACACCGAAAACACTCCTAAGCATTAACGAGCAAGAGATCCACAAGCAAAGAGCATTTCTAACATAGTTCCTAAATCTGTCTTCTCACAAGGTGCTTTCGAGTAACATTTATAACACCCACTTTCCAAAAGAAATAATACATTAAAATTATTTCTTTAACAGCACAGGATGAGAACCACTTGCTAGCATAAATGCGGGAGCACTGAGATGCTCCCACGTAGCATCGTGCTTTGAGAAAAGCTTGTTGGAATTGCAGTTAACCTGTTATTCCCTGGCTCCCAGCAGGCTGTCAGCGCACTCGGATGCTTTGCAAGGATTCCTCCGGAGCCGAGTTGTGATCCACCTGCCGAGCGCCGGAGTTTGGGCGCGGTGGAGCTGCCCGCACGGGACGCCATGTGCCCACATCCCTCCCTGCCCATGTGGGGCCCCGGCCTCCTCATTCCCAAAGCATATTCTTCAATCCGTTCGTACTTTTTTATTTTTCCCAAAGTTTTCCATGTAAAATGTCTTAGAAATGTATAGAAACTAAGAATTCACGCGAGTTATTGTTTAAATATATATGAAAAGAGGAAGGTTGCTATCAATGCTGTTCCCTTTGAAAATGACCCAAGTAGATTTTGGGAAGCCCAGGAACTGCCAAATATCCTGTCAAATCCCTGGGACCACCTGAAACACGAGTCAAGTTCAGGATACAAGGTTGGACGGGGCTTGGAGCAACCTGGTCTAGTGGAAGGTGCTCCTGCTCACGGCAAGGGGTGAACGAGAAGGGCCTTTCCAACCCGAACCATTCCAGGATTCCATGGGAATGAGACGGGATTTGGGGAATAAATTCCCTGGGAGGGAGGCCAGGCCCTGGCACAGGGTGCCCAGAGAAGCTGCGGCTGCCCCTGGATCCCTGGCAGTGCCCAAGGCCAGGCTGGACGCGGCTGGGAGCAGCCTGGGACAGCGGAAGGTGCCCTGTGGCAGGGGATGGAACGGGATGGCCTTTAGGATCCCTTCACGGCTGGGATTTCCCGTTTGGCGTTACTCCTCTCCCTCCCGC
>VYXF01006142.1:23593-61080 GCA_013397295.1 Polioptila caerulea | reverse complement strand
CTATGTTAGGCAAAACACTGAAAGAAAAGGGTCCAGCAGCTAAAATACCAAAATACAGAAGATCTTGGATTTTGTAGTGCTGGTGCTGACTTCTTGTGAGCTTTGAGGGAAGGTGGGTGCTGACAAAAAACCCAGGCAGAGCTTCAGGCTGAGGGCAGAGGGGTTGGAAAAGGACCTGGGGGTGCTGGTGCCAGCAGCTGAACATGTGCCCAGGTGGGCAGGAGGGGCAGTGGCACCTGGATTGGATCAGGAATTGGGTGTCCAACAGGACCAGGGTGGGGATTGTCCCCTGTGCTGGGCACTGCTGAGGCCACATCTCCAATCCTGGGGTCAGTTTTTGACCCCTCAGGACAAGAAGGACATTGAAGGGCTGGAGCATGTCCAGAGGAGGGAACAGAGCTGGGGAAGGCTCTGGAGCACCAGGAGCAGCAGAGGGAGCTGGGAAGGGGCTCAGCCTGGAGAAATGGAGGCTCTGGGGGAACCTTCTGGCTCTGCACAACTCCCTGCCAGGAGGGGACAGCCAGGTGTGGCTCTTCTGCCAAGTAACAAATGACAGGACAAGAGGGGATGGCCTCAAGGTGCACCAGGGGATGTTTAGTTTGGATATTAGGGAAAATTTCTTCCCTGAAAGATTTAACCCTGGCACAGGCTGCCCAGGGCTGTGGTTGAGTCACTGTCCTCTGGAGACACTTAAAAGCCATGTAGATGTGGAACTTGGGGACATGGCTTAGGGTGGCCTTGGCAGTGCTGGGCTAATGACTGCTCTTGATGATCTTGGAGATCCTTCCAAACTTCAATGATTTTATGATTCTATAAACAAGGAGTGGGATGGATCTCAGCTTCTCTGACAGTGGGACGCCTCATCTTCAATTTTAGCTGAGTCAGAGCTCTGTGTTTAGTCTGACCTGATTTTTTACCATTCCTCCAAGTCCACAGAGAGCAAGCAAAGAGCAGCTCTGAAGGCTTTCATCCCACTCCACTGCCCGTGGTTGGATGGGTTCAAACTTAAATACCCAGCACTTAGCTGGAAAAGGTCAGTGATGTGTGAATGTAATGTCCATAGACCTTTAACTCAATCGAGGTCAACAAAGAGATTCACACTGGAGGACTTGGAGTTTATGGCTCATTTTGCACATTAACTAAAGTAGTAAATAAATAACTCTATCACAGCAACCCTCCTTCAGCCTCCTCAGTGATAACAGCAATAACCCTCACATGGCACAGCTGTCACTGATCCAGGCTGGCAGAGGCAGATGGAATAGAAATAATCCAGGAATATCACAGTTTTGGACATCATTAGGAAACAGAAAATGTGGGGGGTTTTCTTGGTGGGTCATCAGGGTGTCTGGTGAGCAAGGGAACAAGTTCAGCTGCCTTCATTCCCCCCCAGGTGACAAAATGCTCATGGTTGGAAAAAGCTCTCAAGGGCTGTGAGTCCTGCCTGTCAAAGGGGATATTCCCTGGAGGAGGGGCTGAATAATTATATTTAGTCTGTTCCTCCTGGAAAAGTTGGATTAGACTTTATAGACAGCTTTGTACAAACTCACTTTACTACTTCTCCATTCCAGGGTTTTTTTGCTGTGTTGTGTTGTTTTGTTTGGGTTTTTTTCACCTCTGGAAAAGGCAGAGATTTTGGGCTTTGGCCTCTCTCACTGCAATGGGCAACTGGCCACGCAGACAAAGGGCTGAGGAGCACATGAATTCCCTTTTCCCATCCAAAAAGTAAATATAAAGTAAAAAGCATGACAAGCTCTGGTTTGCTCATGTTAACATCAGAGGGTGAACTGTAATCCAGTGTCCTGGGAATATCCATTATGGGTGAAGCTGAAACGTGGTGACCATCCCTCACTAAACCCTCCTGGCATGCCCAAAACTCCAGGTAAAGGTGTGGTGGGGTTCTCAGGGCTTTTCCCACTCCTACTCTGATCTCTGAGCAGAAAGATGAAGGGAATGTTTTTCTGGAGCCTTGAGCGCTGCAGCAACTCTCACATAACCAGGAGTTGTAACCAAAGTCTTTATTAATGAGAGTTTTCCTTCCTGACAGATCCCAGGAATTGTTAGAGGATTACTGTGCTGCAAATAAAGCCTTTGTGTACACTCCCTAATTAAAAACAATTCCGAGGGTTGCCACAGACTGAAGGAGCTGCAGAAATCTTTAGTCTCATCTGCGGCAGCAGAATACCCAGGGGCACATGGCAGCTCCTCAGAGACAGGTGGGATCTCCAGAAAAATGGGCTGTGAGCCTCCATGTGCCCCTTGCTCCTGATCCCAGGGTGTTCCTGTCCCAGGGTCTCCTGGGATGGAGACTCCAGAGGTGACAACCAGGCTGACCACAGTGAGAGCAGCATTTAGAGTCAAACAAAGGAGGAGCAGAACTGAAAATCTCCAGGTGATGAAATCCCACCCCTCACCCATTCGTGTTCAGTTCAGTGGAGGTGGGCACAGGTTCACTTCCAGTTCTCTGAGTGACAATTCCTCACCATCCCCACCTTCCCAGAGCTTCTGGGAAAACAGGACTGCAATAAGACAAGAGCAAGTTGCCTTCCTAGAGTTTCTGTAACTTGACTTCAGCCACTGCTCGAGGTGGAGATGAATTTTCTTAACCCTTTCTCATGTAAACTACAAGGAAATGAAAGATTTTAGCAGGCAGGTCTTATTTCAAGCACCAGAAGTATAACATCCCTCTGGCTTTCACCCATACTCATTATTTGTAGGAACACAGGAGTGGAGGAACTTCTCTCAAAACAACCCTGGCTTTGATTCCTTCCGTAACTTCCTTCAGCTCTGTCTTAAAACTAGATTTTCAGATTCTTTTTTGTTTTTTTTTTCCTTTTAAACATCCTCAGGAAAATACAGCTTTATTCCCAAAAACCTTCTGAGTGAGCCAAAAAATACAGTGTAAAATGCAAGAATGAGAAAAGGAAGACACCAAGGATTTTTTTTTCAACAAGGATGGGTGACACAATGTCCAACAAGGCTGTCAAAGGCTGCAAAACTCTGGTGGTCTGGGGAAAATAAAATTTTTTAAAAGCAAGTATTGATGAAGTATTATAATTATTTGCTTTTCTGAAGGACCTTTGTGTAAGAATCCAAAACCACGTTACAAATGTTGTGACAACCTGGGGAAGTAAATTTTAAATATCGGTAATATAGATAGAATGGAAGATAAATCCAAGTTTAAAACACCCCAGACCTCCTGTGTGCCCTTTGTAGGATCAGTCCAGGAGGATTTACAAACCCAGTGATTTTTAAACAGAGGAAAGTTATTTTCTCCTGTGACCTCTGTCGTGTTGTGAATAAATTTCTCTGTGACCAACAGCCAGGGTGGGACCATGGGTAGCAGCACATGTCCCTGGGAGACTCTTCCAAATAAAAGAGGTCCAGGCAAGTGCCCAACTCTCCTGACTCCCACTTAGCTGTTCAAACCACTGCACTTTATCCTCCTGCCAAACACAGCCCTGCCAATGACAGATCCATCATTTGATGAGCAAAGCAGATGTCTTTCCCCAGCTCATCCAAGCAGGCCCTGTCAAACAAAGGCAACTTGGCCAAATCAGTGCAGCAGCTCGGAGGCTCAGAGCCTTCTTTGAGCCTGATTGTCCCATTTCTGCGGGAGAGGCTGGGAGATCAAGGGAAAAAAGAGTGTTTTGCAAAGGGCTTGGAGAGCCAGAGGGAAAGGGAAGCTGAGCAGCTGTGTTCCTTAACTCCTTAGGGACAAGCTTGCAAATGCCTCTGCTGGAAAAAAGAGCTGAACTGGGGTTTATAAGGAAGAAGTGACACCCTGGAATTTCAGTTATGACACAAAACTAAAAGTGAGGCAGCACTTGTGTAGGTGAGTAGAGTAAAAGAGTAGGAGCCAGCTCTGATGGCTGGGTAAGCACCTCCTGCTCCTGCTTTCAGTTTTCAGCTGGAGTAGCCAAGGATGACTTTCCTCTTCAGGAAGCTGAGAGTGAAGCTGTGGCAGGAATAGAGGGATGCTGCGACATTTAAATCTGCATTTACAGGGTACAGAGCTGCAATATCCCTCATAAGGATGAGGCAAAATGAAAGAAGAACCAGAATAATTATCCCAAAATGGGTAGGGACAGGGACAGCAAAGGATGGAAAAAAGGACTCCACTATCTGGAGTCCAAATTATCTTGTAGTTTTCCCTGAACTAGTGACCATTGACTACTTTTAATTTCCTTTTCCCTTTGGGTCTGGTTGAGGGAAGTCTGTTCTTTTTATTAAAAATGTTCCCAAATTTACTCATTAAACCCTTTAAACCTTCTGGATGAAATTCAACTCCAAAGCATCTGTTCAGTCAACGACAGGAACAGCAGGAATACAAAGGAAATGCAGATCCAGACCTGTCTGACCCCCAAGGCTCAGGAACAGGATTTGGGATCCGTGGGCAAAAATCATGTGTCTGTAATGTAAATATCTACATCTGTCTTCACACTGATTGTCCTTCCTCACCTGAAGAGAGAAGCAGGAACTTTCAGGGCATGAATCACTCCAAACTGAAGGAACCATCTAAAATAGACACAAGAAAACTTTCCCTGTACTGCTCCATCCAGGGAGCCTGAGGCAGCTGCCCGAGGGGTGGGTGTTTACTCTGCCAGTATCTAAAGTTAAATGAGCCAAAACCCACAGACCTGGGCTCATCTAAACAGAATCTCTGCCCTCCAGACAGCCCCATCCTCCCCTGGTATTCTCCAAGAGCAGGTGGAGATGGTACCTGGCAGGATCCCTACAAAGAAATTGAGTGAATAATCATGAGTGCTTTAATTTGTTCACATGCTGGTTTGGTTTTTTGTTTGTTTTTTAGGTTTTTTTTCCCCCAAGGTTTATTAACTTTGACATGCTGCTGTTCAGGAAAGGCCCTTGGCTCCAGCTGAATGTGCAGTAACCTGTTAACACTGTCCTGAATTTCTGCTCATCCCTGAGTCTTCTCCTGAGCAGCCACTTCTTCACTGCTGTGCACAGGGAGAATGTTTCCTAATTCTGTGCAGGCTGAGAAGGGACTGAAAAACCTCAGATCCCAATTCCTGATCTCCATCCATCCACCTCTGATTCTTTCCCTGAGCAACCACAGAGTGCCCCCACCCAGTCCTGTCTGCTCTCCACTGCCCCAGTTCACTCCAGCTGTGCCACCTGAGTCTTGTTTTCCTCTTGAATCCAACCCAGCACGTCCCCCTGTCACAGCATTAAGCTCTGGAGGGAACTCAGATCTGGCCAGCTGCCCCAGAGAGTTGGGAGGCTTTTTGGGTGCAGGATCCCACCCAAAAATCCAGAGGGGTTGGGTCTGGCAGGTTGTCCAGAGAATCTATAAGTTGGCATGAGGGAGTGCAGAACCTGTCACAAAATTACAGCTTGATCAAAACCACAGTGAAGGCCCTGAGCCAGCAAATTCCCAGTTTTAAACACATCCAGGTATTCCCTAGACCTCTTCCCCTGCCTGGGATTTGTGTACACACATCACACCCACAAAACCTTTGGAAAACAGGACCCTGCAAGGTTGGATATTGGGTCTTATTTATAACCAGGGAGCTGATAAAGCAAACTGGGCATTCTCCAGTTCTCAGAAAAACTGCAGTGGTTTGGTTTGAGGAACAACAGTTTTGGTCACAAGCACAGGCAGCTCCTGTTGACTTCTAGGGGAAGTGAAAGCCCTGAGAGTGAACTCAGTGTGACCAGACCACCAGGAAAGGAAGGGCTGGAGTGGCAGACCCCAGGCTTGCCCTGCATTCCTGCTGGAAAGCCTCAGAGCTGGAGCAAGCACCAGCTTCACCTGGAGCTCTGGGGCTGCTTGGAGAGGAGGCAAATCCTGTCCACAGCTTCTCACTGAGGTTTTTTTTTCTTTTTTTTTTCAGGCACACAGGTAAGGAGAGCAAAGGGAATTGTTGCAGAACAGCTTTGAACTGAAAGAGAAGTGGGTTTTGATTAGATATTGGGAAGGAAATTATTCACTGGTGAGGCCCTGGCATGGGTTTCCCAGGGAATTTGTGGCTGCCCCTGGATCTCTGGAAGTGTCCAAGGTCAGGTTGGATGGGGCTTGGAGCAACCTGGGACAGTGGAAGGTTTAGTATCACTATCACATTTTGAAAAGCAACCAGGAGGAGACAGAAACAAGAAACAGAGAAAATAAGAAAAAAGGAATGCATAAAATAATCCTTGCTATGGGTTATGTCATCCAGCAGTCACCAGAGTGCCCTTCCACAACACAAATTAGGGTAAGGTTTTACCCTTCTTGGCTATCAGTACCTTCCACATCTTTTTTCAAACCAACCTGAGAGAAATTTCAGGATGATTTCACCATTCATACATCACTTCCAATCTAAGCAAGTAGCCCTAAAGAGGGATTTTTTTTTTGTCCCTGTTCAGAGCTTTCTATGAAAATCCAGGTATGTTCCTGGAACAATCCATAAACACATCTCATTTCAAAGAATTCACTCTCAAGGGGCTGCTTCCATACAAAGGGGAGCACCAAAAATACAAAGGTGTTGGCACAAGATGAATTTGGTTCATTCAGACATGGGGAAAAAAAGGATATTCTCTCTTTCAAATGGAGCAGAAGTGCTTCAGTCCAGGCTCTGGATGAGCACCTTACTCATGGGTTTATAAAGCATTTTCATCAGAGCCCTCTGGTGAATGGTTCCTCACAGATGGTCTGAAGCATCCAGGTGTGCCTTCCAGGAAAAAGGACATGCTGGGATGAGCTGGGATGAACAAAGGAAAAACTCATTGTTCCTAAAAATGAGGGAGTCAAGAGAGTCCCAGTGGTTTGGAGCCGCTCCAAGCTCAAGAGCTTGTCTGCCAAAAATCAGGACAGGGCTCCCTCTCCTCCCTCAGCTGAGGAGAGAGGGGAACAAAAGGACAAGTGATTTGTAGAATGAGTGAAGCAGAACGAGGTTAGGACAACCAGAGGGAGCAGTGCTGCCATGGGGGAAAAGGATTCACAAAAATGGGAAAACCACACAGAGAACAAGTGAAGAGACCCTGACCTGAGCCAGCACAGGATGGACACATGGACAGAGCTGATTCAGAAGAACAGAACATGCTGGAGAACACTGATTGTCCAGGGATCTCCTGGAGGAAAACTTCCAATTACATTTAAGTTTGCCAGCTCTGAGTTAAGGCATTTTTGATAACCCTCCTGTGCCCAATGGCCAGTACATGGAGAAGACATCATAGATCTGAGCAGCTGCTGAAGAGGGACATTCTCATCAGGACTCAGCAGCCTGACTACAGATTTTAGGAGGAATTTAACAGTCCTGGAGGAATAAACATCACTGGACTGAGCAAACAAAACTATCAGCACTCCCCCTGCACAGTCCTGTGAGTGGGGTCAGCATGAAGACACAGGAATAATTCAAAACGTGGTTCCACTCCTGGTGAAAAGGGAGTTAAAGCCACAGGTTGAACAGGCTGTAACATGAACCTAAGAGCCCGAAACACAGAGGAGGAGGTAACAAATAGGACATGACACACACCCACCCACGCTGTCCAAACCAGGCATGCACACAGCTCTTCCACCTGAGGAGAGCTCTGACGGCTCCCCAGCAGCCCCAGGGCCACGTTTAATTCTCCTGGCAGCTCCTGGCAGCTCCCACCACCTTCCTCACCACGGTGCTCATGGAGGGATGCTGGGGCAGGGCTGCATCCCCACCATGGGCACTCCTGAGCACCCAGCTGAGTGCCAGCTGGGACAGATCAGTGTCAGGCTGTTGGGTCTGTCGGGCTTTTTAAAATGTACATAAATATACACACAAAGCATAGGATGGCACTGCTGGAGCAGCTGTGTCGAAGCTTTTATTCCACCAGGATTATCAGTCTCATTTTACAGAGTTATGCCAGGGAGAGGGAAGCAGCTTCAGCCACTGCAACAGCAGACAGAGCTCTCTTAGTTAAAAGGCAAGGTGAGCATCACTCAGTGCAAATTCAGAAACTTTTTTTATTTTCTTGACATGAGGGTGTGTGGCTCACCTCCAGCATTTTTATCAAGGGCTACCCAGGGAAAATGGAAGTTCTTGCTCATCTGTTTTGCTCCCAGGTGTTTTTTCTTTTAAAATTGTTTTAGCCAATAGGATAATAGTAAAAGTTGACAAGCATTTGCTAAAGCCAATTAGTACATCAACATGTACACCTTGTTTCTAACAATGCTCACTTGTAATGACCTAAAACAATGGATAAAGCTTCATTATTAAGCTTACATATTTCTATTATGTTGCTTAACAGATTTTCTAAGGCCTATCTTTATTTAGTGTATTGCTTTATTATTTCCTGACCTTGCTACTTTAACTTTCTCACATTTCTCCATTCTGAGATTTGCTTCCTCACAGCTTTCTAAGAGTTATATGGCTTTTCTATTTCCCACATCAGATGATGGAAATATCCACATTCCAAACCCAAACAACCCGCCAGCAACTTCCATGTTTTAAACACAGAACCACGGAATGGTTTGGGTTGGAAGGGACACTGAAGATGATCTCATTCCAACTCCCTGCCATGGGCAGGACACCTCCCACTACCCCAGGGTGCTCCAAGTCTCATCCAACATGACCTTGGACGTTTCCAGGGATGGGCCATGGTGAAGTTTGACCAGGAAAATGTTTTCCAATAGCTTTAAGGAAGTAATTAGGATCAAACCCTCTCGCTTCCTGCAAGGATTCATTCCCTCAGTTTGGCTGTTGGGTGAGAGCTTTGCTTCCCATCCATCCCTGAACAAAATCAACTTCCAGCACCCTCAAACTCTGCAAAGCTTGTAGTGAACCTGATGCTCAGGCAGATAATTAATTCTGTTTTATTCCCCCAGGCATTTCCTTTTGTCATTCCTTGCCTGCTAACAGCATAGATGGGGGAAAAAGATTAGAGGGAAAATGTTTCTGCTTTGTCTGGTTAAAAGGGAAAATATAGAAGAGCACAAATGACACAGAAATTGAGTGCTTTGATGGCAAAACCAAATCTTAGTGGCACAGCATCAGCAGACCTCTCTCAGGTGATGCCACTGGCTGCAGGTCTCAGACTGTTTCACAAAGGTAGTATCTCTACTACCCCATGAAAGATGGAGAAACCAAAGCAGAAAAAACAAGATAAAAAAAAACAAAACAAAACAAAACAAAACCAAAACTCCACATAAAACCAGCCAAACCCCTCCCCCCATCAAACTCAAAAGAACCTAAGGAAACCCCAACCCACAAAAACCCCACCAAAAAAGCCACAAGAAAACTGTCAGGCTGGTCTCTCTGCCTCCAAAAAACCCTTCCTTATAGAAAAAAAATATACAAAGCAGCAATAAACCCTCTCTAAATACTTCACACTCTCTGTTGCCAATATTTGAATTTTTCTAAAAGACCTTTACATGTGCCAGTGTACATTGGTGTCCACATCTGTCAGAGATATGAAATATTGAAATTCTCTCCTCAAAATACCCTGGTATGCCAGCAAAGAGCCAACAGAAAAAAGGGAGAATCTGTGTGGAAAAAGGAGTAGGAAAGAAAATAATTGGGCCCTTTTTCCACGGGAGCAGGAGAAAGATTTCAAATCTCAATTTAGGAATACTGGATATGAGGAAAACAATGGATTAGGCAATTAGGAATGTAAAACCTGAGATGGGCACCAGCGACCAGAACACCTGGGAAGAGGATCTTGGAAAGAAAACAATGTTTAGAGCAGCAGGAGGAGCAGAAACCCCCTGAGCATTGCTAGAAGTCTCAGCCTGGCTGTCAGGATCAACTCAGCTGAGCAGAAAATGCCTTTGAGCAACAGGGCTAAGAAGAGAACAACAGGAAAAGAAACCAAGTGAGATTACTATGCAAAGAGCTGAAATTCAAGAGAAAGCTAAATATAGCACCAAAAAAAGGAGAACTCACATGGAGCCCCACCCCAGCTTCTGTTCACTGGCTTCTCCAAAGAACTGGAGGTGAAAATATAATTTTACTAATGCAAACTGGAATAGTTGCACATGAAAATGATTTAGCTTGAATAATTGAGAACAACAAGAGGGCTGGGTGTGAAGGGGAATGGAAACTGATGTGAGGTGGAAGCCACTCAGACAGGGAAAAACGTGCTCAGATGGCATGGTGGGAGTGGCACCATCTGGCTGAAAGTCAACAAAAGTAAAGCTTTTTACATGTAGGAAGGAGAGGGGAAAAAACATCCAGACAGCTCTCAGCAGCTCGTGTGTATTTAATCTGAGTTAAATACACAAGGCTTTTGAACAGCACTAGAACGGGAGAGAGATGGAAAGGGGCAGCAAATGGAGATGGGGACAAAACAGAAAATGTGGTTTATTGAAATAAATCATGGCAATGTAACTTATAGGGTTGTTCTATAGGGTAATTGTTTGGTTTGGGTATTTGTTTTTGGTTTTTTTTGAGTGGGGGGAGAGATGGAAGTCAGTGGATTTAAACTTTCTGAACCTCGGTAAAAAGTCTGATTCTGTGCTAAAAGGAATGACTGTCATAACAATGGACACAAAGATTAATAAAAATGGAAGGGAACTAAAGGAGACAGCCCAGCAAAGCTGGGAATTCCTCCTCCCTGGAAGTGCCCAAGGCCAGGCTGGATGAGATTTTTCCAACCTGGGATGGTGGAAGGTGTCTCTGCCCATGGCAGGAGGTGGAATGAGTTTTTTTGAATCACTTGTGTGCACAAACCTGAAAATGGCCAATCCAGATCTGCCTGCAGCTAAAGATGGGGCAAACCTCCTTAAAAAGGGTCAGAGAGGGATAATTTAAAGGATGCTGATGCTGCCTTTAGAGCAATCAGCCCTTCACAGCCACCTCCTCCTTGTTTGAGCAGCCCCTACCTGGCTGGCACCTTTCCACCAGGAGTCAGATCTTTCCTGGCTCTACCCCAGCATCCCTTGCTCACATCAAATCAGGACAGCAATAACACTTGACAGGTCCCCCAGAAACTGCAGTCCTGCAGCACAACTACAATTTCCTGACTGGAAAGAGAAGGGGGAAAAAAAACAAGAAAAAAATTTTAAAAATAATTAAAAAAAAAAGATAGCAACTAAATATAACTTTGGTTCTGAGGAAGAAGGCATGAAACTATAGAAAAAAAATATTCTCTGGCTCTCCAAAGCTCCTTCAAGTGCATAAAATCAATTAGTTGGGAGACAGGCAGCAGCATGCTGAGCAGCAATAATATCAGTGAGGAGCACTGGGCACATCTCCTTCCACAGCAGTCACCTCCAGGAGGGTGAGAGGGGAGGAAAGCAAAACTGCTGGCAAGAAATCAGCCCTGCCTGTTCATGCTGCTTCTTATGTGCCTTTAAACACTGGCTGTGACATGGGGTGACAGAGGAGGAGGCTCTCAGGTGTCCCTGTGAAGTCACCAGGATTTCAGTTCCCAAATGCCTTTGTGAGGTGGGGTGGTTTCAGAGTGACACTCAGCCCCTCTGTGGATGCCTAAAAAAAGCCACAGCCCTGCACAAAGTCAGTAAAAAGAGTGGTCATTTTTGCTGAAACAGGCTAGGAAACTCCTGACACTCTCTCAGTGGTTCTGAGCAATGATTTGTGGCTCTGACAACACAATTCTGAGATAGCCAGGTGCTCTGAGCAGCTGAGGCAAGAGGCTGAGCCTCAAAAATACTCAATCCTCTATTGGTGACACTGTCACTGTCCCCCCATAAACACAACCTCGGCCTGATTAACCAATTCTCCCCACTGGAGAGCTGCTGGAACTTCATCCAACATGACAGCAAAGTCTCACAGGTGTGAGTTATCCCTTCTCTTTGTTGTTTTAACAACTGTCCTGCAGTAAATCTGGCCAAGGAATTACCCCCAAGGAGAGGATGGAGCAGAGGCATCGTGGTGGCCACAGCACAGGCAGTACCTGGTGCTGTCTAATCACTAAATTACAGAAAAATTGGCTGGGAGGGATCCTAGGAGGGCTGGCCCAGCCTTCAGCTTGAAGCTGGACTCATATCAATATTATTCTTGCTCAGCCACAGATTTCTCTACCCAAAAAACCTCCAAGCATGGAGACTGCACGACCCTTCTGGGTGATTTGTTTTGTTTTACAGCCCTTGTAGTGCAGAAAACTCCATGGTTTGTAGCTGCTCTTCAAGCACCTTCTGACCACAGCCTTGTGTGGAACCTTGAGGTCAAAGAGGAGCCACATCTCCCCCTTTCACACAGCAAATGTTCATCTAGCCAGCTGTCCCCCTTTTCACCCTCACAAATAATAAAAAAAATGAGATTTGCATTGGCAGCCTGCTTGCAGGGTAAATTGTAAGACAAAGTGAAGTCACAGAGATTTCCAATGACTTGGAATAGGCAGGATTGCAGCTCGTTGCACATTGTACATCCTGTCTCACTACTGAGAATGGCATTGTAGGAATGATTAAAGATCTGGAAAACTTGCTAGGACAAAATCAAAATAATAAAAAAAGCAAATTTTAAAAAAGCCCAGCTAAACTTAGGGAGAGAGAAAGCAAATGTGTAACCAATCACAACCTGCAAGTTCCTAAACTCTAAGATTTCTTCCCAAGGATATCTATTTAATGTGGGGAAAAAAAAAAAAAGGTTTAAATTCCAGAGGCTGACCTCTCTAATGAGACAAATGGGGATTAGAAGCAAAGCATTGCTTGGGGATGGTTTGGCAGGACTGGCCAGCAGAACCTTTCAGGAGTGCCTCTTCCAAACCATTTGGGTCTGTTTGTACTGCAGGTCCAAGGCAGAACCTGGTGGCT
This sequence comes from Polioptila caerulea, assembly GCA_013397295.1. NCBI lineage: Eukaryota > Metazoa > Chordata > Aves > Passeriformes > Certhiidae > Polioptila > Polioptila caerulea. The sequence continues at coordinate 48,395 of VYXF01006142.1, read as the reverse complement.
GGAGCTGTGCAGGTTGTAAAACTCAATTTCACAGAGTCAAGCAGGTGAGCTCCAGAGGTCCCTGATTCTGCATGAAAATGATGCTGAGTTTGCCAAGAGCAAAGGGAGAAAGTGTAATTCTTGGGATTTTTCTTTTAACTATCAGAAAAAAACCCAACAAATATTAGGACAGTCCATAAGGGCCTGACTATTTTATCCCTGTTTAAAAGTAAGGCATGCCAGCAATAGTTTCTATGACCTTTTGTCCCATCCTTTATCAGTGTCCACAATGATGAGACTCCACAGTGTCCTTATAGATCCCAATCCATTCCTGGGCTTCTCTCTGCTGACCATCAAAACGATTTGACCTATGTTTTGAAATTCTAAATTTCTGTGGCTGCAACTTACAGCTTAAATTTGTAGTTCTACCCTTCCAAATTTGTGGTTCTAACCAGACTGGTTATGGAGATTTTTTTTTTCTCCTGTTTTTTATTTTCAGAAGTTTTATCAAATACTTAAAGATAAGTTGTGAGTTGTCCCTCAGTGTTTCATTTTCTAGAACAAACATCNAAACCCCTGAAAAACTCTGATTTTGCAGGTGGAGAAGTGAATAAAGCTGGGGAGGACAAAAAGTTGTGTCAGGAACAGAAATCCAGCATAATTTTTCCAGGTCCTTTATCTAAGTCTTAGTGACATAATCACCTTTCAGCAAATTAAAATATCAGTGCACCAGATGAACCTCGTGTTGCAGAGGCACAGCTGGACAGGGAAGATGAACTGCAAGGAATAACATCAACCCCAAGGAAAATCAAGAAAATTCTCAGAAAAGGGCATCCCCTCCATCCCCTCCAGCTCCTGAAGTGACACCACATATCCCAATAGCTTTTGGATATGCATTCCTGTTGAAACAGAAGGATAAAAATGCAGCCTTGCCCTGCAAAATCAACATCAAATGATAGAAAAAGGAATTCTTTAAAGCAAAAGAACCCCAACATTTCCTCATTTTAGTTCCTCTCCATTCATGCAGCTCAGAAGCTCACGTGGGTGAACCTCACAGGGGAGTACCCAGTTTCACAAATTCCTGGGAATTCCCTTAGCAATAAGGACTTTATTGGTGTATTGTCTTCAAACAGCAGGAAGTTTGGACATTGAAGGAATGCAGATAATCAGAGAATCACAGAATTGATCTGCTGTGGCTTTACTTTTCTCTGAGTGTTTGTACAGCTGACAGGATCAGTCAAACAACAGACCTTGACATCACAGAATCAGAGAATCTTTGAGGTTGGAAAAAGCCTTTAAGACCATTGAGTCCAACCATTATTGAGTCTTTCATTCGTAAATTTGTGGACAACACAGAGCTGGGAGCGTGTGTCGATCTGTTGGAAGGTAGGAGGGCTCTGCAGAGACTTGGAATGGTTGGATGGATGGGCAGAGTCCAACAAGATGAAGTTTAAGAAATCCAGGTGCCAAGTCAGCATTTTGGCCACAATAACCCTGTTCAATGTTACAAACTGGGGTTAGTGTGGCTGGACAGTGCCCAGGGGAAAGGGACCTGGGGGTGCTGAGGGACAGCAGCTGGACAGGAGCCAGCAGTGCCCTGGTGGCCAAGGAGGCCAATGGCCCTGGCCTGGCTCAGGAATGGTGTGGCCAGCAGGAGCAGGGAGGGCACTGTGCCCCTGCTCTGGGCACTGCTGGGGTCACCCCTCGAGGGCTGTGTCCAGTTGTGGCCCCTCCGTTTGGGATGGACCTGGAGGGGCTGGATTCATCCAGAGGAGGCAGCGAGGCTGGAGAGGGGCTGGGAACACAAACCCTGGGAGGAGCCCTGAGGGAGCTGGGGGTGCTCAGCCTGGAGAAAAGGAGACTCAGGGGTGACCCCAGGGCTCTCTGCAGCCCCTGAGAGGTGCCTGTGCTCAGGGGGGCTGAGCTCTGCATCCAGGCAGCACTGACAGAGCCAGAGGGGACAGCCTGGAGCTGCTCCAAGGGAAATGGAGGCTGGAGAGCAGGGAAAAGTTTTTTACAGAAAGAGTGATCAAGTACTGGAATGTTCTGCCTGGGGAGGTGGTGCAGTCACCATCCCTGGATGTGTTTAAAACAGCCTGGATGTGGCACTCGGTGCCAGGGTCTGGGTGAGGGGTTGGGGCTGGGTTGGACTCGATGACCCTGGAGGTCTCTTCCACCCTGGTGATTCTGGGATTCTGTGTGATTAACCCAAAACTGTGAAATCCACCACCAAACCGTGTCCCTGTGACCCTGAAGAGCAACCAGTGTAAGATCTTCACCTGCAATCCCCAGCCAGCAGCAATGTCCTGTCAGGATTTTAATTCAGGATGCAGCTGGAAATAAGAGAACACCTGCAAAGCCTCATAATGGATCCAGCCAAGTTTACCCATTCAAGAAGGGTAAATCTGGTGCCTTCAAAACAATCTGGACTGGGCCATGGTTGAGGGGGGGAGTTGGCAGGGTTAAGGGTTGGGTTCAATGGTGTTTGAGGTCTTTTCCAATCTAAACATTTCCATGATTCTGTGGATGCAGAGGTGAAATTGCACAAGCAGATTAAAAACTCCTTTAAATTCCTTCTGCAACAGCTTGAGCTGCCATTAAAGTCTGTAATTACAAAATGCCTTAGAGGAAATAACCACAAAACTTATCCTAAAGGATTAAGGTGCTTCATTAAAGAATCAAAATAATAACACTTAAGAAATCCAGCCCCTCTTCCCTCCAGAGTTTGACCTTGAGCAGAATTTTCTCAGCCACATCACACAATCCTGGAAATCCCAGATTTCCCACAGAAGGCATCCACCACAAGAACATTTCAAGCATGGACATGTAACAAACATATCCCAACAATTTTCTAAAAGCATTAACTGACAAAACTCAGCCAAGTTCTTAATCTGCCATGCCTGCCCCATGAAGGGGAATATGTTCTATAAACACAGAAATATCTCCACAAACAGTGATACCAAACAGGAGAGTCCCCTTTGCCTGTGTTCTACTGACTAAAAGCTGAGTTTAAAATACAGCACATTCTTTTTTCTTCTCTGGCTTTATTAATTGTACAAAGCATAAATCTGTTAATGAAACAGCACCTAAAGTGTTCATAATAACATTAAAACCACTCCCCTGTGAAATGAAAGAGGTTCTCCTCTCAGGTCCTCTCTGTGGACTGTGGGAAATTTCTCTGTGCTGATTAGAGTGTTTATTAAAGTTGGGTTTTGAGTAAACAGTTGTTGTAGGGAATTGATTACTGCTCTGCTGTGCTCTGCTCTGTTGATCCTCTGCACCTTTCCAGGGAACACCCTCCCAACAATGCCATTAGGATGATGTTATCCCATTCCCACTGCCAAATTGCCATCCCTGTCTCCCAGAAAGCAGCACCAGAACGTTGTAGGAGCCTATCAAAATACCCCTGCTGTCCCCCACATGATGCTTCTGTAATAAAACTCATTTTCCTCTCATGATCTCTGCATCCTGACAAAAAACTCCCTCCTCCTGATGACCAGACACCAGCTTGGGGATGGGGGACCTTCTTCAGCACCTCCTCTTGGTTGTCCTGTTTATGAAATCATGGAATCATGGAATGGTTTGGGTTGGAAGGGATCTTAAAGCTCCTCTCATTCCAGCCCCTGCCAGGGGCAGGGATGTTTTCCACCAAACCAGGTTATGTTTTGCACACAGGTCATGGATCTCCTGGAAGGAAGGGCCAGGCCACCAAAGACACAATGGTGATCCAATCCAGGCACAGTTTCCCAATGGAAATGATTAACTTGGAGTAAAACCTTCATCCCAGCTCTACCATGAATTAAAAAGGGGGGAATCGGAAGTGAAAATAAAGAAGTGAACCTGAACCAACAACCCAGTGTTTACTAAACTAAGGCAAATAGAGATGAAGGAATACAAACAAAGCATCGTGAAGTTTAGAAGTATTATATAAGAACCTGAAGACAACAGGAAAACTCTGCAGCTGGTAAAGATAAGAGATTAATGAGAAGTTCATATTTTTAGGTTTTTCCTTTTTAAATTTGATTTGTTTTGAGTTTGGTTTCCATGGATTTTTTTGGCTTTAGAATTTTTTTTTTTTTTTTAACAAAACCATTACAACAAACAAAATTTTACAGACAGTACGCTCCAGTAGAGGAAAGTTCAACGTGTAATAATTTTGATCTGTACTTGGAAAGCAGCAGGGCAACATGCATGGCTCTGATGACGATGGAGAAGCTTTTTCCAGCTCATTAGTAACAAAGGCAGATGTTAAACAGCATCCACGAGAGATAAACATTTAAAATTAGCAAGCCTGGATAACTTGCACCTAAGAGCATTCGTAAAAGCTGGCTGAGAAGATCTGTTTGAATGCAGCCAAATGCAAAACCAGGACTCGAGAGAGAACAGGCTCAGCACAGACCCTCAGTGCAGCAGCCCAGATTTTGGAAAAAAAGTGATGTGGCAGAGAATTTGGGGATTAAAAGAGGTAAATAATTCCACACGAACTCCCAGTGCGTGCTGCACTGGGAAAAGGCAAACACAAGTGTTTGCTGGATAAACTGAGCAGAGAGGAAGGACAAGAAGAAAATTCTCCTTTTTTACACGCCACTGGGAAGATCTGTCCCATGACACCACGTCAAGAATTTTAAAAGGCCAATAAAAACCAAAGGAGGGTGTGGAAAGGAAGCACAAAAGGAAGTAGAGGAGCTCTGCATCCTTCTGGATGCCCTCAGGTTATCTCAGGACCCACTGGGAGCGTGTTCAGACAACTTAACCAGGTGTTGAACGTGCTCAGAGGCTCTTTGCTGTCAGGAAATTCAAGCTAGCAGAGTCAAGCACAATAGGACATGAACTGAAAACTTCTGAAAATCCATAACCCTCTCCAGATTATCTCCAACAATAGCAAGGCCCAGGGGAAATGTGTTGGGCTGCCCATCTCAGCCCCTTAAAAAGAAGAGTTCAGCAGAGCACGAGTTATATTTTATCAGAAACAGGTTGTTGGACTCGACTTAACTGGAGGTAACTGGTGAAAATTAGCTGCTTTTAATAACTTGCCAAATAAAATAATCTACCCTTCCCATCAGGGATTACTCTAATCTTAATATAGCTCCAACTGCACAGACTTCCTGGGTTTTGATGTTCGATTTTGGCCCAGGCACTGAGATGTTACATTTTTCCTGGACTTTCCCAAGTATCTGCTGGCTTCCACTCATGAAAGCCCACTTGCTCTTGCTTGGAAAATACCACATTTAACTAATGACATTTCAATAATGTTCTCAACTGCAAGAGGAGGAAGTGCTGCTCAGATGTCCTTGAAAACTCCCCTTTAGGGGCACTTCTCTTTGATTAACACCTTTGGGTTGGAAAAAACCAGGTCAAGGTCTAACTACCCATGTTGTAGAGCAAAGAGAGGCAAAGAAAAATCACATTTATCCTGCTGGAGCCACAAGAGCTGTCAGTTACCAAAGGCTCATCAGAAAACTTGGAGTATCTTCTCTTTTTCCAGGATTGGTGATTCCTGGTCTAGTGGAAGGTGCCTCTGCTGAGAGCAGGAGCTTGGAATGAGATGAACTTTAAATCCCTTCCCAGCAAAGCCATTCCATGATTCTGTGATCTCAGCCAACAGAGGAGCAGCAGCTTTCAGGTCACCTTGGTGGCACAGGCAAGAAAGATGTCAAACCTCTGTAATCCAGCTGATAAATAAATGAGAAAGTCAACCTTTTTTTTCTGAATAATTTCATGATTTTTGCTGCTGGTTTTTGGGGCTGCCAAAAGAGACCAAGAGCTATTGATGTTCCACCAGTGCAGACCAGTGACATTGAGCTGGTCCCTGTTCATGCCGGAATAGATGGAGAAATTGCACCCCAAGGCAGAATTCCTTTGCCTGAAGTTCACTGCCCAAGTCCCAGGTGAAATTCTCAAGAGTTGGGAGAGCCTATGGTCCAAGAAAAGGTGTCTGAGGGACTCATCCCCCCTGCAGCCTTCAGCTTCCTGAACTGTGTCACGTCAAAATGTAACCCAAATAATTTTTAAAAAGTGTGTTATTCCATCACCATCTGCTGAAACTGGGGTGGGGCTGGTGTAATCTTCTGTCCATGGCCCAGCTGATAAGAAACCAGCTGGGGCCGTTTCTTTATCTCTGCCAGGACCCAGCCTCCCTCCAGGCACAGATCTTCTGCTCAGGGGACATTGAGTCCACTGATAAAATTCCAGCATCCCATTGGGAGATGCTGCACTCAGGGGGAGGGACCAAGCATTCCTACCTGGATGAAAACCTGAGATTTGGGACACCCAGCAGCCCTGGCCACGGCATTCCCAGAGGGACACCAGGCCCAGCCATCCCCAGGGCNCTGACCCTGTCACTGGGTCATCGTGCAGCTTTTTTGTAACACTGCATGCTTGTTTTATTTTAGTTCCCCTAATGCAGAACTGTTATTGCTATCCCCGTATCTTTGCCTGAGAGCCCCTTAAATCCAGAATGACAATAATTGGGAGGGAGGGGGTTCCCATTCTCCATTCCAAGGGAGGCTCCTGCCTTCCTTAGCACACACCTGGCATTAAACCACCACAACTGGCACAAGGACAGTTACCCCCAGTTACCTGGGGGCAGAGAAATCCAACCTCAAAACTCCAGTGACCACAAAAGCAGAGTCTGATGTCTTAATCTGCAATCCAGTCCCACCCTGGGGATGCTTTTACAGGACAAAAGGAGGATCTGATCCTATTCTTAGTACAAATGAAGGATGTCTGGAGTCTCCTAGCCCTCTGCATAATATCTCTCTCTCTTCCATATGTGGGAGAAAGGAATCCATCTTGAATGAAGGAGATGTCCTGTAATTCCAGAGAAGAGATATCATNTCTGATCCTATTCTTAGTAAAAATGAAGGATGTCTGGAGTCTCCTAACCCTCTGCATAATATCTCTCTCTCTTCCATATGTGGGAGAAAGGAATCTATCTTGAATGAAGGAGATGTCCCGTAATTCCAGAGAAGAGACACCATGTCTACTCTATATTTTTTTTTTCTTCAAAGTAAGAACATCCATGTCATCAATTCTGGGCTTGTTGGACCCCACAAACCCAGCCTGGGGCTGGGGACACAGTGAACTCTGGCTGCATCTGCCCTCAGGAATTATTTGGATGTCACAAAATTGAATGGATTGTGCAATCCCTTAATCCCTCTGCCTGCAGACGTGCTGTGGGACCCCACTTTAATGCTTTGCTGTCTGAGATGCCCCATCACATAAAAGGGGATTGCACTGCACGTGCTTTATCAGACTCATCTGTGTGTTAACCTGGGAGCAGGGATCTAAAAAGCATCTTCAGGGCTGGGATTTCACAACCTAATTGTTTTACTCTTCTGGAAGAGTTCAATCCTTTCCCTGAGGATCCTCAGAGCTGAAAATGCCTCTCAGTGGCACAAGCTCACACTGCCATGGCAGAGGTTGGTCCAGTAAGAGAAGATCTTCCAGACAGTTCAGAAGTTCAGGTTATTGCCAACAGGAAAAACACGTTAAAGGTCAGGAAACCTTCATAAACTCTTCCCAGCTCCACAGTCCACCTGCTAGACCAGTGGAAAATGAAGATTTTCTGTTCCACAACCTGTGCTTTGCCCTCTGCAGTGAACATCGTGTTCACCATCATCTGGTTCCTCCCATTAACTTCCCTTAACTGTGTTTCCTGCCTCCAGGGGTTGCTTCCTGCCCAAAACATCCCATTCCCAGCCCAGCACATGTTTTGGAGATGAGAATTTATGGCACTTCTTAACCACAACCAAACCAGCACCAGGATCCAATTGTGCCTCATGCATCCCTCACAGGTTTATCAGGCTGTGAGCATTTCTGGGAGGAATTGGCTTCTCCAAGTGTGGAAATGCAGCTTTGCCCCTTAATTTCACTCCTAAATTCCCAGGTTTGGGCTTCAGGGAATCACACAGAAGGCACAGCAGCAGCAGAACAGGATGAGGAAAGAGAAGAAGCAACAAAGCCTAAAATGAAAAGCCTGAAATCATTAGTACCTTTTTTACAAGGTGTGCGTGCTAATGTAAAGCCTGTTATTGCTGTAATTATAGCTGTGCTTACTGTCACTGCTAATGGATGTGCCTTCCATGCTCACAGGGCTGCAGGCAGGGAAGGAACATTCTCCTTCCACAGCTTTCCCATCCTGGGCATGGAGCCATCCATCCACAGCTCCCAGAACTGAGCCTTGCAAAGAGCTTGAGGAAAATCCCACTCAGTAACCCTGCCCCACTGATTTACAGTGACACTACAGACCACAGTTGTGGAAATATTCTTGTGGGTGAATAAACAAAATAAGTGAGTATTTTTTTTTTTATTCTTTTTTTAATCTGCAAGACCTTTCAGAGTTCTGGATTGAGTTTATAGCCATCACCTTACTGTATTTCTGCTCTTTTCTGTATATCAGCCTTTGGGGGAGATTTGTGTCATTCACCTCCTTGTTGACACAAGCTGATATCAGACAGTTTTTTGTGGAGCTATTTGACAGCAACATCTCATGCCACAGCTAAACCTGGACCAGGTAAGTCTGAGCAATACAAAGAGCAAAATAATATCTTTATTTTCTCCTGGGTGAAAACCCCAAGGAGAAAATTTTCTACCAAGCATGGCCAGGAACGCCCTAGATTCAGCCAAGCACCACTTCCAGCCTTTGCTCTGCAAAATTAAATACAGGATAGGAAACAGAGGGAAGTGCTTTCCTCAGCATCAAAGTACAGCAAAATGTGCAGATTTTCTCCGAAAAGCCTTCATTTAAAAGCAAAAAAAAAAAATCAAGGTTGGCTCCCCAGAGAGCAGCATCCCCCTGGGATGGCACAGTGAACTCCTTAACATGTGGAGTCAGAGCAGAGGAGTCTTAAAGATGGGAGAGAAAAAAAAAAATAAAAATCACATTTCTTCCGAGAAGCAGAGAAATTATCCCTGACCTGGGATCCAAGCCACTGTGGATTAAAACTCTTTGGAACAAGAAGACAATCACACTTTTTTTCTCCTTATACACAAAGCAATTTGCCTCAAAAAATGCGTAAGAATTAAATCAATTAAATCCAGCTGGAATGGCTTTTTAATTAAAATCATACTTTGCTTATCAGAGTGAGAGCACTTAACTGATTACAAAGGGAACGTGGCAAACCCTGGCACCCCTTTCCCCATGCCCCAAGCCAGGCTGTGCCCCAAACTCCCTGTGCTAAACCCTGTGTAACCCTTTGCAGACTGTCCCTGAGCTCTCCTCACTTACAGACCAGGAAAAGTCATGGACTGTGGATCAGGACACACAGATTTTCTGTAAAAGCTGAGAGAAAAGCTCGTTCCCTGAATCTGCTGGAGTTCAGTTTGCTGAATCCTGGGAATTTCCCAAGCTAAGAATCTCCATACATATAATTTCATCTCCTTGGCTGTGTTTTTATATTTGTAGACAACTGAAACTTTTTCTCACTGTCCTGGAAGGGCCCTGAGGCCAAAGGCTGAACCCATTCCTGGCAGATTCCCCCCAAGGGAAAAGGTTAAGGAGCCTTTTCTCCCCAAGCATCATCACCCACACTTGCTGCCAGAGTCCTCCTCCTTTGCCAGATGGGAACCACAAAATTCCCAGCTCAGGATACAGGCAAGAGCGGGTCACATCCCCTCTAGATGCTCCCTGAGGAACACCCCCCATCCCTGGGGACACTGGGACGTGCTGCCAGTGCCTCTTGTGGGTCTCAGCCTCCTGGGGCTGCTCCTGTCACAACTTCCAGGGGCATTAATCCCACAGTGGGACCCTCCAGGCTCACGTCAGCCGAGCTAAGCTGATTTACCCTGGCCAGGGTGGTGGCTGCAGGGCAGGATTTTCCCAAGCACAGCCAGGAGTTAAATTCCGAGGGCTCAATGAATATGTGACCAAATTCCTGACGGCTTTTTATCTCCCCGTGCCCTTTGCCAGCTCCTGCGAGGGGAAGGGATGCTGGGGGAGATGCTGGAGCTGAGGTCTGGGACTTGTGCTGTTTGCAGTGACCCTTTGGGAATTCCCTTGAAATAGCACTGCCACAGGAACTCAGCAACACAAAAAGATGCTACTTCCATCAGGAGAGACAAGATTTTTAGCTCCAGTAAAATGATTTCAGCCACAAGGTGCTGATTCAGGCTGAATTAACCATCTGCTGGTCAAACCAGAGAACCAAGAACATTGCCTTCATGTTGCCTTTCATGTGTCTCCCACATGATAAAGAAAATGCAGCTTTTCCCTTGCATTCCTCTTGCCCTCTCCCTCCTGACACCCAGGTTCTGCTTTCCATCATGCCACTTAAATGCCACCATTCTGCAGGGAAACATCAGCCACTGATAAACCCCAAAGGAGACACCTGATCTCAGTGGCCAGAGCTTAAATTCTTAAATACTCTTAAACTCCAGACTTAACTCAATATTACATTTCTAAGCCTGAAAACATTCTTCCACAATTAAGTCTGCTGCCGTTGAAGGGAGTTAGAGAACCCCAGACTCCAAGGCTGAACAGGATTGAAACTGATAGTTGTGGTGGAACTTTCAAAAGTGAAACTTTTCCACTCTCTGATCTGTGGCACAGGTCCTGATCCCTTCTCTGAGGGGGTCAGACTGACAGCCTGAGAATCAGGAAAGTGGCATTTCCCTCCTTCCCAGAAATGGCTCTGCCATCAATTAAAGATGTATATCCTGGCCATTTTCTGGCCTGAAAAAAATGTTTTAAAACAAAGCTTTTTTTCTTTATTTATTCACCCTTCTGTTAAGAAAAATAACTTAGGAATTCTGAACATATCCAGTTTCTTGATTGGAAGAAAAGGGGGAAAGGCTATTCTGTTTTTTTCTTCCTCATTGACTAAGAATGAAATTCTCCAAGGATAATTCCCTTCAACCTCTCTTATTTTACAAAACAACCCACCTCACTGAGATTATTCCTCAAGTGAAAGGTTAGAGTTTTTGTTAAGGGAATATACCTGTGCAAGGCAAAGAGTCAGCAAGGCCTAATGTGAAGAGACCACTCACCAATCTTTATATCTTGGCCTAAAGATCAATTAAATCTCATTTCCCAGTACCCACATGTCCCAGGCTCAGAGGGCAGCTCTGGTCACTCGCTGGTGAGCTCTGCAGAAATTTAATAGGTTCCTCACTGTTGGGGTACAAATTGAGTTTTAGATTTCTCTCCCTCCTTCCCCTTGTAAGCAGCTCATGTCCCAGTGCATGTGGGGCTGAGGTGGCCACTGCACCTTTTCTGGTACAAAACACAATTTTTAATTTTGTTGTTGTTATTTTAGCACAGTGTGAAGAGTCTGGGTGAGGCTCTCTATTGCTCATAGGAGGACAATCAAAAATATTAATCATCTCCATTGCAATTATTTTACAGAAAATGGATCACATCTGCTGGGTGAAACACCATTCTGGGACTGTTACCCAACCCCTGTGTGACCACTGAGCTCATGGCCAGCGCCGTCCTGATGGAAACCATTCCCTCTCTGCTCCCTGCCAAAACACTCCTTCCCCTTCATGGCCACGATCCCCAGGACACTTGGCTGGCACAGGAGGGCCTGAGGCCTCTGTGGATGGATCCCTCAAAAGCAGGGGAGATGTTGGGAGAGGGCAGTGAGCCCTGTCACACGTAGAGCAAAGCTGTCCTGTTGGCTTTGAGCTTCTGCCACACAGACACATCCCCAGCATGAACACACACACTCCACAAGTTCCAAAACAAAGAGCCTAGAGGAAGATTGCTGAAACAGGAATCACCAGTGGGACCTTTCCACCAGGGATTTGGCAAATCCACAACATTGGTGGGACTGGATTCTGCGGAGACACCATTGAAGTCTCCCAGTACTTAAAGGAGGTTTATAAAAAAAGAGGGAGGACAATTTTTCACATGGGCAGAGAGATATAGGGCAAGGGACAAGGATAAGATATAGGGTAAGTTCTAAACTAAGAGGATTATTAGATGTCAAGAAATTCTCCACTGTGAGAATGGTGAAACACTGGTACAGGGTGCCCAGAGAAGCTGGGGCTGCCCCTGGATCCCAGGAAGTGTCCAAGGCCAGGCTGGATGGGGCTTGGAGCAACCTGGGACAGTGGAAGATGTCCCGGGCAGGGGATGGAATGGGATGATTTTAAGATTCTTTCCAAGACAAATGATCCCATGACTCTGTAATGACTGCACAAACCCCTTGGGAGATCCTGCCTATCTCTCAACAAACCACATTGGATTTCTACACTGGATTTTGATTTCAAAACCAGAAGAAATGTTCCTCTTTCCAGGATGACCTGTTCCCATCTCCTACTCTCACCTGGCTGAAAGTCAAGCACAGATACAGCTCCAAGCTGCCTTTCCTGCACTGCCAGGTAGATCCATAACTGCACTGCTGCTTTGTCCTGGTGAGGGTGGTTCTGCCTTGGTCAGTTTGTCCTGACAGGAGAGCAGGAGGGTGAGCACAGCACAGGGAACAGGATCACATCTCACTCCCTCACTGCTGCAAACCTTCCTACACCCAGCTAAACCCAATCCCATGGAGTGTACAGCAATCCTGCACCAGCACTGGCCCTTTACTCCAGAATCATAAAATCCTTAAAGTCGGGAACAGCCTCAGAGATCATTGAGTCCAATCAGAAACCCAGCACTGCCATGTCCACCACTAAACCATGTCCCCAGGACCCACCTTCACACATTTTTTTAACACATTCAGGGAGGGTGATTCCACCACCAGCAGGAGCAGCCTGTTCCAAAGCTTAGCAACACATTCAGAGAAGAAATTTTTCCTAACACCTCCATGAAGTAAAAGATGCTTCCACTCCCCGATGTCATCACGAGTCCTCGTGTGTAGGGGGTAAGCACATCATCCCCATGACATCAATTAGCAATGCTAATCTAGCCAGACATTAATTACAACGCCTTTAGGATGTAGGCAGAAAAAAAGTGAAAAGAAACAAGGCAAAATAAGTCTGATTTCCAGGTTGGGTTTTAGGCATCCAGCCACAAGACCACCCCCAGCAAAAAGTTCATTTTCAGAGTCTGGAACTGAGCTGAGCTTCCCAGCTTTACCCTGAACTCTCCATCTGTAGCTGAATTTATTGGTTCATCTTCTCTTGCTGGTTGCCCCAGTGGATGCTGTTCCTTGCCTGTACTTTTCCCCAGGCTACTCTGCAAGGGAAATCAGCATTTATTTTTAGGTCCATTGCTCTCTGATTGGTTGGGCTCTCCTCCCAGGGCTGCAATATATATTTAATACTTGTTTTCAGCGCTGACAGCCCAGGAAGTTTGAGTGGTGAACTGGCACACACACAAAAAATCATTATAAAGGAGAGGGGCATCAACCTGCCAAGCATTTTAACTCCCCTTCTGGAAAGAGAGACTTGAATCCTCAGCAGTCACATAGTGGGGAAGGAAGCAAGAATCAAAGACAGTTGCTGTTTGATGAGGATGATGATGATGGTGATGATGATGAGATCTTCATTGTGCAATAACAAATCCTGTCAGATCTGCAGCAGAGAGGAACAGGAGGGGGATACAAATAAGATAAGAGCAATTGGCAGAGGAAAAATCATTCCTGTGCTGGAAAAAGGCAGTAGAGGAGAGAGAAGTGCACTTGGTGGGCTGCTCAGTATTCCCAGCACAGGGAACGTCCCTGGGAGTGCTGGAGCTCTGGGAGGCTTCTGGGCAGGGGGATCCAGGTGGGATCAGCAGAGCCAGGGGCCACCCCACAGCAGGGATTCAGCTCAGATTTGGGATCATTCCACAGTGGAGCTCCCCAAGGCTGTGCTTCCCAACCCCTCTGCAGCTGGGCTTCAGGATTCCAGCCTCCATCCTCTCCTCATCCCATTCCATGCTGGGATCACTGGTCCTGGCCAGACCCTGAGCTCTCCACCACAGCCTGCAACAGTCCCATGGATCCTTTTCCCTTCCCATCTCTCTTTCCAAAAAGCAGGGACACTGCTCTTGCTTTGCATGAGGGGTCTTCCCTTCAGGAGAACACAGCCTTTCCTCAGCCCTTTACTTTGCCCTTCTTCCACAACTCAATTGAATGTTTTTGGAAGATGTCCCCTCAATAAATCCTGCCTTTGTTTCATCTCCTTGTAACAACTCAGCAAACAGATTTTCACAGACAGCCAAACTTCAGCTTTATAGCTGGGTTCAAAAAATATTTCCAGATATTTTCTTGGTCCCTTAAGGCATTTCTGAGGCTCAGGTCAAGTAGACCCAAGGCAGCGAGCTCCAACTCCAATTTCCTTTTCTGTCTACAAAACCATCAGGGCTTGGCTGACACAGTTTAACCACCAGAGATGTCTGGCTCTGGGAATGGCTTTCCAGGGAAAGCAGCACAGCAAAAAGGTGGATTTTAAGAAAATGAACGTAAATAATTGTATGGTTAAAATGGGAGCCCTGTGTTGGCAGAAAATTTAAGGAGACAGAAAATTGTTCCTGTCTTCTATGTCCAAGTTTGCGAGATCCAAATGAAAACAGCTGAGGTGGAAGGCACAAATACACACATCAACACCAGGAGTCCCTTCCTCATGGTGTGTAAATTCAATAATGGTGTGGATCACACACTTCCAGAGCAACTCCAGCCACTGGCAGGCACCAATGAACCATCTCCAAAAGAAGTAGGGACCAAGATGAATGGATCTCTAAAAGCAACATCTCAAACCAGAGTTTGATTTAGTGCTCTTATAGCCATGATTGACTGCTGATATATGACACATGGCATTTTTTATCAGAGGCAGAAAAAAGCTTCCAAGGCTCTTTACCCCTGGAACACAGAGAGGAAACTTCCAGCTATGAATTCCATGGGTCTGAGAAAACTGTTCTGAGTTCTGTCATGTTTGTTAATTACAGAAATAAAAAGGAAAAAAAAAGAGCAATTAGCACCTGCAGAGGGATGAAATCCCCCGGGCAGGGAGGAGCTGCTGGGACCACCAGCCCTTGGTGGGGCTGCAGGGATGTGAAGAGTTATCACCTCTGCAGCAGCATGGAGAGAGCAGGTGGGAAGGAAACTGTGGCAGGACATAAAAATCCACGGAGTTTGAGGGGTTTAATGCCCAGAAGAGCCATGAATGTTAATTTGGGAGCTCGGCTGCAGATCTGTGGCAGAAGGATGGGAGCGATGGTTTTGCCCTCCACAAGCAGCTCTCTGATTTTTTGTTATCCCAAATATTTTCAGGCTAAATCCACAGCAATGGCTACCCAGCTTTTCTCCCTCTTTTACCCCTATTGCTATACCTGAAAGCACACATTTTTATAAGCATAAATATATATACATGTATAAATATCTATTTCAGTCGTTCCAATAAAAGCTGTTACTTCTCTTGATAAAACCTTTCCTCATCTGCATTGCACACAAACAGCCTGAAGATAAGCCTTTGATACACCCTATGCTGTGTGAAATCCCTGGAAAGGGAGAAGAGAGAGAGGGGCAAGGAGGAACAAAGTTTAATTTTGCTGGAGATGCTGCTGAAAACAAAACTGTTTGAACAATTCCTGCACCCCAACCACAAAGCATCACCTCTGGTAGGTAAAAAAAATCTTTGCACAGAGAAACTCTGCAAAAATCAAACAGTCCAAGGAGAGTCAGGGAGCAGAGAAGAGCAGAAAGGGTGGAAAATTTCCTTGAGAGGGATCACTGGAATACGTGCCTGGCTGTGAAAAACGAGGTTCGCTTTCTTGGTAAAATTTAAAAAGTTTAATAAAAGACAATAAAAGACAAGACAATAAAGTAAAAATTGATACAGCCAGGTGTCTTGGCATACAGCTAAGAGTATAATTTACTATCTCAGAAACACTTCTTTAAATGCACTAGCATGTTGTATATTTATAGACTTTTATGTGTTATTCAAAAACATTCTTTTCAGTTCCCCCAATTTGTCTCCCCTGTTCTATCTTGTAAATATTTTTTCTGTGGCTTGAACACCTTCTGATAATGAATTATCAATAAATTTCTTTTTTGGGGCTTTGATGTCTGTTACTTTTTTATATTTAGATAGGATATTCTAAGAATGTGAAGAATTTTATTATCTTTACAAAGAAAGCACTCTGTTTCACACAGTTTCTATTTTAATATGCTCTAGTTCAAGAAATATATACATTAATAGGAGAAATAAAAGCAGCTATATTAATACAATAAAGTTTTCTAACATTATACACATAGCATTTATTTTAATATATCTAAAAACCAATTTTATAATATGTATTTATAACATGGCCAAGACCCACACGGCCCTGTGGATGTGTTTAATGTCACATCCCTCCCAAAAATGCACCCAGCCTTGCAGTCAACCCTTGAACATGTCAGAAATTCCTCGAGCAGTGCTTGGCTTCCTCTGGCTGCCCTGGAAAGCTGGGAACTCTCCCAGCATTTTTCTCTGCCTCTGAGGATGTCAAGCAAAAAGACAACCTGTTCCTATGGTGAAAACGGGCTGGAAAAGCCTAATTATTCTTAAAAAGCAGGATGAAAATGGCAAAGAAAAAAATGGATGCAGATGTGGAGGGAAATAAGTGAATTGAGTCAGTGCTGGCTCTTTTGCCATTTGCGTTTTGCTTTGGAATGACCCCAGGACAACAGAGAAACCCCATCAAGTCTCAGGGTGGGAACCCCAAATCTCCACCAGCCCTCCACAGAACTCCCAGCACACGGCAAGGCTCAGCAAGGGGAGCAAAGCAGCCACATCATTCTTTGCTGAATTGTCCCAAATCACACGGGAACAAAGCAGCCAAAAAATACCAGGCACAGCTCAGCACTGAGCCCAGCCACTGATGGTGAGGGGGATGAAGTGGCTTTGGCACTTTAAACCAGGCACAGGTTTAATCTCTGCTCAGGAAACTCCTGAGGACAGTGAAAGGTGATGTAAAATTAAAAAAAAAATTAAGAAAGCAAGACCATGTGTCCCACATGTGCAGTATGAACGAGTTCCCCTCTCCCCTGACAAATGCATGGGGTAGGAGATGTCACAATAATCATCACATTCCCTTGAGAGGAGAGGTGGATTTGGCTATGACAAAATAAAGGTGCCAGAGGTGTAATCCCCAGCAGGGTTTAGATCCTGGCCATTTCCAAGCTGAATGCATTAAAAGGCTGGGGGTCAGCCCTGAGGCTGCTTTTCAATTTGGTGCAAATGTGCAGAGTTGTTATGGATCCTGTTTTTGGGGGGTGCTGGTCATCACCACCAGTACATTTAATTTGATTTCATTTCCCTTCTGCCTGACAAGGGGATGTGCTCCTCGAAGTCTGAGCTGCCACTTGGGAGAGATGAAATAAAACCTGTTCTTGGGTAAGGAATAAAGCAGGCTGCAGGGAAAAGCTCAGCGTGGAAGAAATTTCCTTCATTTTTTTCACTCTTACACAACACAAGAAAGCAGTTTGAGGTTTAAGATCCCTAAAGAGAGGTGTCTGCCAAGGGACTGAAGTGCCACTGTGTCTGTGAGGGCTCAGGAAGGTGCAGAATGAGGTGGCCTCAATTTTGGTGTTCACAGAGTCTCAGAATCCAAAATGTTTGGGTGGAGAGGAACCTTAAAGATCATCTTCCAACCCTGCTGCCAGAGAGCACCTGCAGGGGCTTCACTCTCTGCAAAGGGATGATGTGGGGATATTTTCCTGTCCCTCCAGTGGTCAGCAGCACTGACCCTGCCTTCCCTGCTGACCCCACAGGAGCTCAAACCATCCTGGTCACCCAGACACCCCCAAAAATATCCCAAAGCTGGGGTGTCCTGATCTGCCAGGAAAATCCCACCGGCAAGGCAGCTCCCAGGCTGAGCATCTGTGCCAGCCAGTGACATTTGTGAGGGCCCTGGGGACACTGCTCAGATGTTGGTTGGGATGTTCCAGATCACCAGGGATTAATTGAAACATCTGTTAAACACAGAATGCAGGCTGGAGCCTCAAAGACACGTCTTTTCAAAAGACACCCAATAGATTTCAGCTTTCAAAAGGAGACACCATGTATTGATATTTTGCCCTCCAGACAAGAATTGTATTTAAATAGATTTTTTTTTCCCTGTTCCTCTTGATGTGATGACAGGGATGAGGATGAAAAAAATTGTGGTGCTCATACAGGAGGAAGAACACCCCTGCTGAAAAAAGAACAGGACCATGGGGGTGGTGGCTCAGCAGGGTTGGGATCTCTGCATTCAATTCCTTTGGCTTCTTCTCCACTTTAAATCGATGCTAATCAATGGAGCCAAGCCATGAAAGCCTGCAGAGTTTATCAAAACATCACCCACCCCATTTGTCATTAGTGAAACATATCAGAAAATAACCCCAGTTTGGTTCTGAATTAGAAAATAATCACAATTCTGTGCAAACACTGGAATTTAAATGCCAAGCAGGTTTACAGAAGTGTAAATCTCCAGCTGCCAGCAATGCAAACAGTGAAATGGGGACTTAGGGACTACCCTGGGGGGGAGAAATCCACCTAATTCGACTAATGGAGGAATTCAAAGCTGTTAATATCCACTGGTGCAGTTGACTGAAAAAGTGACTGTGTTAATCTAAAAGACATCAGGGTCTCTAAAATTCCTGTACAGGAACAGGCTTTACATCCTGGAAATCCTGTATACATATATTATATATATATATATATATATATATAACAGTGCTGGAGATAAGATCTGCCCCAATAAAGTGCCAGTAAAGCAGCACTAATGCGAGCTCTGCAGCCTCGAGCAACCCACAGCACACATCCCTGCTCAGAAAAACCTCCCTAAATCCACTCCACAAGCCAAGCAGCTCCAAATTACCCAGCTGAGAGCTGATGGCACCCACAGCAGCCCCCCAGGGCTGCACTGACCCCAGAGCACCACATCTGCCACGCACCCACAGCACTGGGGGCAAAAAATAGCAGGGGCAAGGGCTGTAGCAGGGAGGAAATCTCCCATCTGCTTGCTCCTCTTCACCTCACCTGCTCGCTCCCAGAGGGTCAGGCCTCATTCACAAGGGCTATTTATATTTGTGCAGATTGGCAATTATTAAACATAAGTGCTTTGCTATTAGAGCTCTTCCCTCGTTAGGGTTTATGCATGAGACCGAGCTGGTTCCAAGTGATTTGTGGCAAAGCTACAGCCAAGGGGATGCTCCTAATAAAGCGGAAGTTTTGGGGGTGGGAAAATATTTGTGCTGTATTTATAACATCCTCATCAGAAGGAAAGTTTGCTCTTTTTTTTTTTTTACGTCTTCAGGAGATTTTAGGTTTTCTAGCAGTGCTGAAGCAGCCTGGCATTGCCCCATTTAACAAATAAATGGGTTTTATAAGGAGGTGAGGAGCATTCCAGGGCTCTGGGGAGCTCATGCCCTCCTCAAAAATCTCCTCCTCAGAACCTTCCCCCGGGCACTTCCTGCATGCTGATGGATGAACTCTCCCTGCATCCCGGGGAAGGTGAAGGTTGTGCCCAGGGAGATGAACCAGCACAGAGAAATCCCCGGTGTCCAGGCAGTGAGCCAAGCATGCTGTGGGTTCTGCAAAAGGGAACGGTGACAGAAATGCTGCTCAAGTGGGGGACAGCCTTCTCCAGCCCTGCACAGGACCTCCCTGCCCTGGCAGGAGCTGTGGCAGCTCTGGGTGGATGCCAGGCTGAGGGTTGGCATCTCATCCCTGGCCCTCTCATAATCCAGAAGGTTTGAGTTTTCTTCAACTGCAGCCCTCTGAGACCTCATTTTCGGAGGCAAAAGAACCTCCCCTCTTGGCTGAGGTCCTACCCAGCTCCAGTGGGAGCTTGTGAACTTCTGGAAAACATCTGGGAGTGTGGAAAGGAGGGAGCCGTGGGGTAGCTGCACTCAGCACTCACAGAGGGAAACGGGCCCGGCTGCACAGGGCAGGACAGGAGGACAAACCCGTGCCATGGCACAGGCCAGGCTGTGTGTCTGTCCATCCTGCTGCTCTGGGCTCTCCAGTCACCTCCAGCTCATTCTGTCTGTGGTTTTGGGATTTTTTTATCAGCTGCATTTCCTAGATTTTGATTCTCGCAAAGGACTTCCCTCTTCTTTCCAACACAGAAGAAAAAAAGTTGATGAGAGCAGGGAGTGGGGCTATATTTAGTCCCACAGCTTTTCCCAGGCATTGGAAATCCACAAATCCATGTCCCCTGAGGCAGGGAGATGCAGCAGAGACCCCATGTGCTACAGAGAAGTGACACTGCCATGCTGGTGCTGACCTGGTCTGAGAGCAGGGAGTGACCTCCTGCGTTCCTAAAACCCACCTGAATCCTGCTCCCCATCAAAGTCTGGCTTAGGGTTTTTATTCTGCACAGATAATTTGAGCCCTTTCTTGAATTTCAGGCACCCAGGGTGTGACAAAACTCCTCCAAGTGCGCTCAGGTCTGACTGATAAAAAGGTCATTAAAGCCTGGGTCTCGTTGATCTCCGGTGTCTGGTGCCCTTCCCCAGGCTGCCAATAAATGGGACACTTGATGCTGAACAGGGAGGTCTCCCTCCTGTTCCTCTTCCCTCTGTTCCAAGAGATTTGTGCCTACATTCGAGCCCAAACACCAGAAAAATCCCAGTCCTCCCAGACTATCAGTATATCATGTGGAAGATTGATTTTGACAAGTCACCAGTCTCTCCAGTTGTTTCTGCTGGAGACCATCTGGTAAAGGCAAAAAGCTCTCTGTTTTTTTTTGTTTTTTTCCTTTTTTTTTCCCTCTGAAAAAGAATATAAACTCTCCAAGTTTGCCATTTCTAAGGCAGCCTGACAGCTGAAACACTTCTCTCCTGACACGGTCCCACCACTCACTCACTCTCCTCTTGCCCATTTGCCGAATGTGCAGAGCATCCCCCTGCTCTGCATCTCCCGACTGCCCTGATCCCTCCTTGGAAAGCCGAGTGTGAGAAGACAAAAAACGCACTCAACGAAGTCCCTGTGAAACATTGAGAACCAGAACAAAGTGTTTTGTCAGCCTCACGAGCCACCACAGGACAAAATGCAGCTCACCTGAATTTGCATTTCTATCTGGAGCAGTCCCGAGGCTCTCACACCTCTCGCTGCTGGTACAACAGCGAGGGGTTGGAAGCAGAATATTTTTAAAGTGCTCTAAAAACGGGGGAAACGCACCTCCACATCCAAAATTCATAATCCAGGTGGCTTTCCCTGTCCATGGTCCCTCCTGTCTCCTGACGCTGAGGGTCTGGTAAAAATCCCTCTTTTTAAATGACCTGGTGGACTCGTCTGCTTCTACAGCCCATCCTAATTCCAGGCTGGAGTTTTCCTGCTGGACACAGAGCCCTGGGTTGCAGGGAGGATGTGATAACGATGGTGTGAATGCCACTGCTTGATGTGCTGGTGAGCTGGAGTAAACTCAGCTTGAAATATTTTCCTTAGCACGTTTTTTCCCCTCAGATGTTTCCTCGTCCCGTATTCTGCCTTTTTATGCCCTAAATAAGAGCTCCCACAGTATTATTATTGCTGGTTACATGTCCTCCCTGAAAACTTTCAGGGTTATAGAGAGGCAGAGAAGCTTTCAGAGCTACCCAGACAGAGGGTTGGGCAACTGGTTCTCCTGAATAAAGTCAGTCATGCATTTATACAAGCATAAATGGAATAAATCATACACCCAGTGATACACTCAGGATTTGTGGCAAGGCCTTTGTTAAACACATGTTGCTGTTGCTAAAGGATCTTTGTGCTGGGTGCAGGAACTGGGCTGGAGGATTCCTGTGAGCACCTTGTCTTTTGGCCAAAACCAGTGGTTGTTTCATTAAAAGCATTTTTATGTCACTTCACAGATTCTCAATCAATGACAGAAATAAAGAGATACAGACACGGCTGAAGTGGTTGTCCCGTGAGCTCAGATTTCACTGATTTTCCACACTGATCACATTTCCAGCGCTTGCACTCGGACTGATGAAGAATCAGATCTGAGTTGTTTTATTCTTTTCCATCACAAACCTACTTCAAGGCTGGAACAGAGCAAAGCTCTGAAGAAAAGCACAAATTACACCAGCTGGGCAGATTTGGCTAGCTCGAGGAGCTGGAAGTCTGAAGGCACGTGGAATCCACCAACTGCTTCAAATTATCCACATCTCATGTTCTAGACACACACTGGGGGAAAAAAAAAAAATGTCTAATTTGTAGCTCTTCAGGCCAAATTACCTTAATTACACCCCTAAACCAACGCAGAAGAACCTAAAAGGGGTTNGATTTGGCTAGCTCGAGGAGCTGGAAGTCTGAAGGCACGTGGAATCCACCAACTGCTTCAAATTATCCACATCTCATGTTCTAGACACACACTGGGGAAAAAAAAAATGTCTAATTTGTAGCTCTTCAGGCCAAATTACCTTAATTACACCCCTAAACCAACGCAGAAGAACCTAAAAGGGGTTGCTGTGCATTTCCACCACGTCCACACCGCCAACTTTAACACTTTTATTCCAACTTTTCAAAGCTGCCCCTGGCAGGAGGGCAGGACTTTGGTGAGCGTGGCCTGATGAACTGCAGCAAATGAGATCTGCCCAATTCCCTCTTCTCCACAGTGTGCATGATGAGAGGTGAAAGTTTACAACAGCAATTAGAAACCACATGGCTGCACAGTTTTATGGCGCTGAACTTGTTGATAAGCCACTTGTTTGGGATTTTTTTTTCCCAAGGACGTCCCGATAAAAATTATCACAATAAATTATGCGAAAGAAACCCAAATCAACCAAGCTCTGCTGAGCCACCACAGGTCCCAGAGCCCGGTTATGATTGCAGAGCTACTTTTGCTTTAAAAATCAGCACCAAATCCCAGGTTTCAGCTGAGAAACAAACCAGGGATTTTCTCCAGCGCTGAGGCAGTTCAGTATTAGTCACCTTGCAGATCAGTGCTGATAAGGAGCATGTGAATCTTTTTAACCCACCAGCGTGATCCAGATCCCAGGAACATTAACAACAACAGAATAATAAAAGGGTTGGAAAGGAAGCAGCTACAGGATTGCACCTAGTCTGTGCCTTGTGCTGCCTCAAAGTTGGGGTTTGTGCTTGTTGATGGCAGCCCAAGAGCATCACCCACAGCCTGATCCTGCCACCCCTTGCAGGGTGAGCTTCAGCAGCCATGCGACCTCACCCTCAGCAGGATCTGGCCCCAGGGGAGCTCCTCATGCCAACAATCTTTAAAGAAATGGGAAATTTTGCCAAGGGCTTCAGTGGAATCAAGAGTTGGAGCAGCTCCAGCAGCTGATGAGAACGCTGCCCCCTTCTCGTTTCCCCAGCTCCAGCCCTGCACACATGGGCTATTTTGGATCTTCCCTAAAGCAAGCTCTCTAGAATTCCAAGAACTGATTGCCTGGTCTTTTTTTTTTTTTTTAGTACTCTAATCCATTTTCCCAACCTGTTCATCCTCTAAGAAAGTCTTTGGCAATGCAGATGGGTGGGTGGCTCATGGTGACAGCCAAAAAAATAATTTAAAAATGCAATTAAATCAATTTGTTTCATTTCTTGTGGGACAAGGAGAGAAAAAAGGGGAGAAGAAAAGGGAGACAAGTAATGCACTGACACATCTGGGTTAAATTCCACTCTCTGAGGCTCAGCTTGGTTGGTCCAACTATGCTTTGAGACCAGGCTGGATGATGCTCTGAGCAACTGGTCTACTGAAAGCTGTCCTGTCCACAGGGCTTTGGAATCAAATTCTACAATTCTATGATGGTTCTGTGACTGCAGCCACTGTCACCAGCCCAGCAGAGCAAACACAGGTGACTTGCAGCCAAGAATGGATGGCACAGCCCAGTTCTGGTGGGCAACCTCACCCAGCCCTTCAGGATGCTGGAGAGGCAGCCTCACCCTTCACAGCTGTGGGAGAAGGTCACAAGTGAGAGGGAAACTCAGCCACAGCCAGCACCAAATCTCTCCTCAGCCCAGCCTGCTAAATAAAAACCAGTCTCCTTATAAATCAAACACTGCGAGGAAACGAGCTGCGAGAATAAATCTTCAGCGGAATCAGAGACTCCCTGAACGGTCTGGGTTGGAAGGGACCTCAAAGATCCCCCAGTTCCACCCCCTGCCATGGGCAGGGACACCTTTCCCTGGATGGGGGAGCTCAGAGAAGCGTGCAGAAGCCGTGCCCTGTGCTGCCGGCACGGAGGATCAGCCCTGCTCGCACGTGTGACCCTGTGTGTGTGTGTGCACAGGCAGACACAGCTCCAGGAGAAAGCAGCCCCCCTTGCTCAGCCTGCCCCGAGCCAGCCGGCACTGTCCCCATCAGGGACCCGACAGCGGGGAAATCCCTCCCAGGGGGGACACGGCAGCCCGGACACATCCCCTGGGCTCCGGCTCTGCAGCGTTGGGAAGCGGCGCTTTGCAGAACTTCTCGTGGGCAGCTGCAGGGAGACCCCATCCCGGAGCCCATCCCTGCCCAGCCGCTGAGTCCCGCGGGGAAAGCTCAGCCCCGGGGTCATCCCCAGGTTTGGGGCGAGCATTGCAAGGGCTCACCCAGCTCCTGGACAGAAACCAAAGCAAACCGAAAGCCAGCAAACCTGAATGACAGCGAAACCGGGAGCCGGTTGTGAAACAGAAGGCTAAAATCCCGAAGGGAATTCCTCCAGCTCAAAGGGCTCCTCTCACTCGCGAAGGGGACGCGCACCTGAATCCGAAGGCAAACCAAGCGATCGCTGCTTCCCAGCTCCCCAGGGGACAGGGAAAGGAGCGCATCCACCTGCCTTCACCTCCCAAAGTTGCCCGAAGTTTGCCCGAGGCGTCCCGGCGGTCACTCACCGCGGCCAGGAGGCAGCCGAGCAGCGGCACGGCGAGGCTCAGCGCCGAGCCCCGCATCCTTCCCGGGCCCCGCATCCTTCCGGAGCCCCGCATCCTTCCGGAGTCCCGCGTCCTGCCCGAGCCCCGCGTCCTGCCCGCGGCCGCCGCGCCGCTCCGGCTGCCGGCGCATCCAGCGGCAGCG
>VYXF01006142.1:3384-22852 GCA_013397295.1 Polioptila caerulea | reverse complement strand
TTGTTTTTTCTTTTTTCTTCTTTCCTCTCCTTTCCTTTCCTTTCCTTTCCTTTCCTTTCCTTTCCTTTCCTTTCCTTTCCTTTCCTTTCCTTTCCGTGACCTAGTACTGCTGGGAAGGGAAAGGAATGATTGATTGAGGTATTTGACTTCCTCTGAAAAACCTGCTTGGTAAGAAGTGGTTAAATGGCACAAGAATCCCAAATGAATTCAGTGATCTGTATATTTTCCCCAGAAAAAGGCAGAACAATTCCATGCTATAGGTCACTGACACAGAATTTCTTGATTTCTCAATTTGGAAGAACAGCTCAAGACCAGGCTGACCTTCATTTTTTTAATAAAAATGTGGAAATCTTTCCCCTTTCCAGCACAGTGGGCAGTATTTAATTTAATATTAAGGGCAATGCTCCTTTCAACTCAAGATAAGCCTCAGGTCTAAGCTTGCTTTAGTGTAGAAAGCCAAACAAACCCTATAAATACAGGTAAAAATAAGAAAAATAATACTCTCTTTGCTGTTCCTTTCTCCCCAGCCCAGCTAGATTTTCAAGCTTCAACAGATGGACAGATTTATTGTCTCATAAACCACCTGCCGAAGAAAGAAAACAAAATCCTTGAGGAAAGAAAACAAAATCCTCATACTTGGGAGACCCTGGAAACAGCTCCCTAATTCCAGATTCTTCAATTTAAAGCCAAGAAATATGCTATTTTTTGGGGAAAAGGCTGAATGGTTAAAAATTCAAAGTTATATCAAGTCCTTAGCACTTGTTAGCATATCACTAAACCATTCACTTTTAAAAGATAACCTGAAAAGGGTAAGAAAAAAAATTTTAGTGTCTTTTTTCCTCACTTTTATGGAAAGCCATGTGAATTCATTGGCATTGGAAATATTTTCCCCCTTTTTCTTTTTTTTTTTGCATTTGATATGAAAAATCCCAGTCCTCTCCCTTGTTTCTCATCATAGGCCTATAATTGCCAGTGTAAAAAGAGGGACAAGATGTTAATTACCTCAATTAGTTGTACAGAGGTTTGAACATCCAGCAAAGCTATATAAAGCTCGGTTTGGATCCTAAAATGACAGGGGCAGAACAGATTAGCTGGTCAGTGCATCCCCCCACTAATTACAGCCACTCTGGCTTTCCTGATTTCATTTATTAATGCAGCCTGAATGCCTTCAAGTCACCTGTCAAGGATAAATTTTGGGGGGAAGGAGGAGGGGAGCAAAATATTGGCAGGTGCTGCTTTTCAGGTTCTTTGCAGAGAGTAAATCTGAAGGATTTCTGATTTTACAGGAAAAGTCTGAAGCACGTTTTGCCCTGTGGGCTGTGCAGGATCGAGGTCCAGCTCACTGAGTGTCCTGTGGATTTGCTGTGTTGAGGGTATGGAAATTTGGCAGAAAAGAACCCTCTTGTGATCCTGCTGGTCCTCAGGCATCAGAAGGGCTGGGTGCAGCTGGGTTTAATTTTTTATTAAAACCAATTCAGCTCTCAAGTCTGGTCCTGTTCAACAAGAACTTCCACAGATTCACAAAAAGTTTGTTTTCAACACCATAAATCTGGTTGCATTCAATGAAGGAGCAGAGACACAGCCCATTGACTGCCCTGAGCAAACAGAGCTGTTTTCCCCTTCTCTTTTCCCCTTTCTTCTTCATATTTAATTTTATCCAGACTCCTCCTATGCTATAATTTTTGACCTTGCCAAAGGGGTGGAACAACCACGTGTTACAGGTGGGGTTTTGCTGTGTGCATGTTTTGCATGTTTTTAACGTGTGCATGTGAGGCGTGTTTTGCCCTCATTTGCATCCTTAGGGGTGTGGAAGTTAATATGCAAATGAATATTAATGAGGGGCTTGGTTACTTTCAGTTAAAATTTACAGTGAATAAAACAGGTGAATTAAACACTTTGGTCCTCCTTCACCCTTCTGTGCCCCACTGAACATCAGGGCTATGGGACCTCTGCCTCCCTCCAGACATCATCCTGTTGTTACTTCCAGCTCAGGCCAGTGCAAGATAAAAGAGGGGCAAGCTCATGTTTTTCTTGTCAATCCTTCACCAAATTCAGATGACTCTCTAAAAAAAATCTGATAATTTCTGACAAGGCAGCGAGTGAACTCCCCAGCACTGGGAGAATTCTTGTTTGATTTGAGCCCACCTCCTGCTCATTTCATCCCATGCCCGCAGTTCTCACCCTGCTGGTATCAGTGAAATCACCTTCCCCTCTCTGTGTGACTAAAGGCTTTGTGTCAGTGCAGACTGAAAAGCCCCAAACTCCCTGGACCCCCATGCTTGGAGCCTGTGCCATGCCTTTGGCAGCTTTTTTTGCTCTCTTCTTATCCCTGTGTATCCTCTTTAAAACAGCAATGGCAGCCTGAAGAATTAAAAAATGTTGGTGCACTGTGGTTTTATGGAGTGGCCTAGAGCTGGTCGTGGTTTAAACCTTCATTTTTGCCATGGGTGGGTGGGATGTCTTGGTTTGAAAGCCAGGTATGTGCTAAGGAAGGCAGGAGCCTCCTTTGGAATGGAAAATGGAAACCCCCTCCCTCCCAGTTATAATTTTGAAATTAAGGGGCTCTCAGGCAAAGATACAGGGATAGCAATAACAGTTCTGCATTAGGAGAACTAAAATAAGTAAGAATAATAAAAAAGCTGTATTACAAAAGAAAACCAAAACCAACAAACCCAGTGGCAGAGTGAGGATCCAGGCTGAGCCCTGTGGCTCAGGGGGTGGTGGCAGGGCCATCCCATGGGGGCTGCAGCCCTCCTGCAGTGGCAGAGGTGGCTCTGCTGGAGCAGGGATCCTGCACAAAGGGGGAGTTTCCCTGGGAAGGGGCCCTGGGGATGGCTGGGCCTGGTGTCCCTCTGGGAATGCCGTGCCAAAGGCTGCTGGCTGTGCCAAAGGCCAGCTTGGATCCAGCTAGGAATGCTGGGCTCCTGGGCTGGCTGCAGCAGCTGCCAGGGGGATGCTGGAATGTTCTCAGGCCTGCAGGGAGACTGAGTGTCCCCTGAGCAGGAGATCTGTGCCTGGAGGGAGGCTGGGTCCTGGCAGGGATAAAGAAACGGCCCCAGCTGGTTTTGAACAGCTGGGCCATGGACAGAGGGTTACCCCACCCCAGCCCTGCCCCATTCCAACAGCTGGGGACAGAATCCACACTGCTGGGGAGAGCTGGCAACCCAAGACATGGGAACTGCAGCCCAAGACATGGGAACAGGAGAATTCCCAGGTATTAAGCTGAATTACTCAAGTATTACCATTCCAAGATGCATTTCCCCAAAAGCACGACTCTGTTTTGAGCTGCTGCAGTTCAGCTTCCATTTCTCTTTGCAGGTGGCAGCTTGGTGTTCTCCTCACTGTGATTCCATCCAACACCTCCCTGCAAAAGTCTTTCCAAAGCTTCAGGGTTGTGAGGGGAGGCTGGAAGGTGGCAGCAGCTTGGTGTTGAACAGGCTCTCAGCTAATAAGTTGATATTGCAGCCCAGAAGGTGATTTTTCCCTAATCTCAGTTGTGAACAATTCGAGAAAGCCTTGATCTGATTTCTCTTCAGATCAGTAGCAGCAGTTACCTCAGCGATCTCAGTCTTGGGCTGGCACATCTTCTCTGTGCCTGCCTTTCTTCATTACCATTATTTAACCCTCTTCCTCAAAGGTAATTAACATTTGTGCTGTGGTCTTATCTCTCTGAGAGCTGCTTGGGGAAATGTCATACAAATGTAAGGCATTTTGGTGGACATTAATGGCAGAGGTAAATAAAAGCAACCACATTGTTTCCTGCCCATGTTTTTTTTTGTGTGTGTTTTTTGTTTTTGTTTTTTTGGTTTTTTTTTTCCTCTGTGCCTCTGGCAGTCAGAAACACAAAGACTAACAGCAGTGGTGTCTAGAAGGACAATATTTGAGGGCTGATTCATGCAGCAGTTTGCTGAAGGCTGGATTTGCTGTTCTGTGCCCTTGGGGTTACGTTCCCCATTTAGTTTCCTCTCCAAAGCCAGCTCAATGCATCTGTTCTGCTTTCCACTGTGTGACTTCATTTGAATACAGTAATGGCATCACATCCCATAAACAAGCTGCAGAAGAAATTCCTGTGCATTATTTGCGTTGGGGATTATAGGCAGGCAAACACTGGCTGTGGTGTTTTGCAAACAGGACGATTCCATCCACCTACAGGACTTCATTATTTGCAAAATGAAGCACAAACAATTGGTGCTTCCCTGTGGTTTAAGTGCCCTTATTCAGCGTGGGGTGGAAACACAAGAAGGAAAACCTAAAGTTGACCACAGGCCAGCAGGGCTGAGAGCTCAGACTTCCCTTTCCTTCTGTCTCCAGCTGTCCCCAAGAGTTTTCCAGTGAATTCCTCCTGGAAATCTCCACCTGCTCAATGACTAAAGGACAGCAGAGGTGGATATGTCAGGGCAGAACATGGAATATCTGAAGAGCAGGAGTGGGATATTTCAATTAAAAGGATCTACCTGATACAAGCAGGCTAAAATCTTGTCCTTGATCTCTGGGGCAAGGGCAAATTATCCACTTCCTGATGCTCACCTCACTCTGTAAGCTAAAGATAGCAATATTTACCTACCCAGCTCCCAGGAGAGCTGAGGATTAATTGCTTCATAGTACTCAACATTTATTTTCACACAATCAAAGCCACTGGGAGCAGAAAAAAATAAGGTTTGCAATTACTATTACATATCCACAGGGGACTATCCACTCACAAAATACTTGGATAAAATAGGGTTTTTTTAAAATAATTTAAAAAAATAATAATTTTACTTGCTTTTGGGCAAAAAATGAGAAAATCTTCGGACTCAGGAAGAACAAACCAAATAAAAAACCACAAAACTATGCAAACAAACTAACAAGTAAGAACTTTCTCCAAACTGGGGATGGCAGCGATGGAATGAATTCAGGTGAGTAGAAAACCATGCATTATTAAAGCAGGGCTGTTTACACTGGGAACATTGTAGAACTGCTCCAGGGCACAGCGTGTGCCAAAGGCACAGGGGAAACAGGGCAGCTCTGCCTCCTTTCTCCTTGGGGCTCTGCAGAGCCAGGGAGGGCAGAGCAGGTGGCCAGGGCAGGGTTGGGAGGGCAGAAAGCTGCCCAGCACAGTTTTCAGCGTGGCCACAACCACATTTCTCAAAATAAGAGCGCCCAGCAGAGGCGGGTTCTGTCCCAGGTCGTGGCCACCATGAAGAAACATTTTATTCTCATTACTGAGAGATTTTTATCTCCTCTAACAGTGCCTGAGAGTGGTTTGGCAGCAGGAGGCACAAGAAGCAGGCAAACCAACACGGTGATTGACACCCGAGATTGCACAAACTGAATAAAAGCTTGGGTTAAAACACGATCTAGAGAGGGAGATAAAGCCTCTACCTTATCATTAGAGGAGGTGCCACAGCTGATGCTTTTGTGGAGGAGGCAGGAAATGGAACATTTTGCACAGCCTGGCCAAATGCATCACAGAGCTGCTCTGCACAGAGAGGATTGGCTGCTGGTGTCCACAGAACGAGCCCCAGTTTCTCCTGACTGGGTGATGAGAATCTCTGTTGTTAAAATAATGAACTGCTTTAAAGACCTCAGCAGCTGGGAAGAGGAATTTCTAGAATCTGACTAATTCTTGTGATAAATATTGTGAGGCTTTTGTATAAACTGACAGGTGAAATAAACAGTGAATAAAAAATTCAGGGCTCTTTTCGAGGTGTCTGCTTGGACTTGCTGGTGGCATTCAGGGACATGGTTTGTTGGTGGGTTTGGTAGTGCTGGGTTAATGGTTGGGCTCGATTTTAGAGGTCTTTGCCAAGCTAAAAATTCCACGATTCTGTAAATCTATTGTACTCCAAGATCCTATCCTTTATCCACCTTTGGCTTCACCATGGACAAAAACCTCCAGAGCCTCTGAGAACGGATGTGGCTGAGTTTACTGCAGCCAGTTTTGAGAAGGCTGAACTGCCACATTCATTTCAGGCAGGATTAAAGAGGAAAGGCCACATTTCAGAAGGCAGCGTGTTCACTGAATTTGTGTGTGAAGGAGGATCTGCCTAACCCATCCAGCTGGTTTATTCCCTGTGGCTGCTGGAGTCCTGGGGGAGGCAAAGAGCCCTGGAAACAGGGGCTCTGACTTGTGGAGAGCCAGATGATGAGAAAAAGGTGGAAAAATGGAGAAAATTCCCAGCAAAGCATTTTTGGCCCCACTGTGGAGCATGATCCCATTTTTCACACCTGCTGGGCTGAGTTGCTACTTTCTCTTTTCTCAGTCAAATGAAAGGTGCAGCTGAGATCCAAAGCCCTGGGCGTACACCAGGACAGGCTTTGGGATTTATCAGTCACAAGAGGTCCTGTGAGTTTTTTCTTTTTTATCTTCCACTCCTCTTCTGAAATGAGCAGCAAGCTCAGGCTGCCTCCTCTCCATTCTTGCCTGCAGAGAAGGAGATCTCTCATCTCAGCAGACCACAGCCTTGGTCTGCTCAGCTCTGTCCAAGCCAGCTGCTCTCACACAGGGCTGGGCAGCCTTGCTCCATGCCTGGATTATCCCTGCAGTGCTGAGGGTCCTGCAGGCATCAGTCAGGAAAACAACACAAAAATCACAAGACCAGGGCTCAGACACCATGAAGGAGAAGAGGGAGAAGGGAATAAAGCCCCCTCTTCCCTTCAAACTGAGGGATTTTTTTGCAGCTCAGTAGGAAAAGACCTGAGCCTGAAACTTGCTGGTTGTCTATCACACATCTCTGAAATCTGGTTGTTCCACAGGAAAAAGATTAAGTCAGAGGCTCTGTGTGTGGTTAGTGGGAAGGTTTGCCTGTTTGAGGGCTCCCCTGTAAGCTCATTCTTTCACACCCCAAACAAACCAATGTCACTGTAAAGAATTAATTTCTGCCTCTGCCTAGTTTTCCTTTTGCAGTCAGTGAACACTCCTTGTAAGATTATTGATTTTCCTCCTCTTTGCTAAGCCGGGATATCCCTTGTTTCCAGCTCAAACCTGCTCTTCAAAATCCTCCTTGCACAAAGAAATGAGAGCAGCCCTGCTTTCCCCTTTTCACTCAGCTCTAATCTCTCAGAGAGAAAGAATCCAGCCAGGTTTTAGGGTTGGGAGCTCTTCCTCCAGCCCTCCTTATTATGAATCAGATTTAAAGCGAGCCTTCCTGGCTGCTGCAGTTGGTTTCTCTTGCTTGAGCTGACGAATATCCCAGGGTTTGTGCTGCTCATTTGATTCCCTTGCCTGATGCATTCCTTACATATCTGCTGCCTCCAGGATAGATTTGTGCAAGCAAATTAAGCATCCCCACTATATGTCAGCAAAACATTACATCCACTAATGGAGAGAAGTGTTATGTTCTAAGTCCTTTCAACACACATGAAAAATAAAACTGTTTCTTGGGGGGAATAAGAAATGACAGCACGTTCTCCTGAATCAACGCTGTCTGGGAAGAATTTGTCTCATAAATGTAATTTTCCAGATAATTTTGATGTGGTTTTATATTTTTTTTTTCTTTCCCTGACAACTCTTCTTTCTTTGTAAGTAAAAGATCTTTTCATGCCCACAATCTGCCAGACTGACTGCAAAACAGGGGAACCCTCTCCTAATCCAGACTAAATCGTGTTAGATTTAACAGGATTGACAACAACTGATTTTCCATGCTTCCCATCAATTTCTCACAGTGCAAATGGCAACGACATAATGATATCCAAAAAATTCCCACTCTCTTTTCCTGCATCAAGAGGTGGATGAGTGAAGGAGCTGAAGTGTGTGGCAATATTCTGATACCTGTGAATTGTGAGCCTCTCTGGGAAGTTTGGCACTGGATTTTCAAGGAAAAAAGAAATTTTTAAATGGTGGATGCTGCTTTAGTCATCTATTAAAAATCAGGAATATAAAGACACGCTTCCCACGGAGAGCTAAACATTATCCAAGTAGATGACATAACACAGGGAATAACTGAGGGAAGTGAAGCATCAGGCTCCAGCACTCTTGAAAATTGAAATTATTGAGATTTCCTGACTCTGTGCTGGTGCCTCCTGTGTTACCTGGTGCCTCTGAAAGGGATTTCACAGAGGTGAGTGACCTCTCTGAAGGGCACGAGGGCTTGGGACTGGATTTTGCCTCCAAGGTGCTGCCTTGAACTCGCTCCTCACGTATCAAAGGCTTGGCACAGCCCCAGTGAAGTTCACCGGGGCTCAGCGAAGCTTTATTTGTTTTAACAGAAAATATGACCCTTGGCATTTGTAACATGAATCTTCTCCCTGAACACTACCTTATCTCTCTGTTTACACTCAGCCCTCTGTGTTTTTACAGCAGAACTGTCTTCCCCCCCGTCCTCACCCCTTGGCTCTCACTCCCTTTGGAACAGGGCAGCTTTTCACGTTTGTGTCACTGCCCTCATGCACTTTTTTGGGTCAGCAAACAAGAACTTTGGCTGGGGATGGCAAAGAGCAACCACTCCTGCTGCACAGCTCCACGCAGGGCGGGAGTGGCATCTGTGCACTGGGTTATCTGCAGTCAGAGATAGCCTGAGAACTGGGCTGTGTGCAGCTGGAAAAGGGGAAAACACTCCAGTGCCAACACAGAGGGCAGCCCCAAGCATTCGTGGATGTGCTTATGGGGATTTCTGCTCTCAGGCAGCCAGATTTTTGGAGGCAGGTGAGACATTTTTAAAGCATGACTCCACAGGTCCTGTCGCCTTCAGGCATTCCCAGCAGGATTCCCTGGAGAAACTGGGGGTGGTAGAGGGGTTTTCACTGAAAAGCATTGCTAAGAGCAGCTGGGCTAGAAAACTTAGAGTGTCTGTCCCCTCTGTGATGGGAACAGGTCTCTGAGGGGGGATTTAGGCAGCTGAGCCACATCTCCCTCTGTCTGGGGAGGTGAGTGGGCTGGACTCGCTCTGCTGTGAGTCATTAACTGCAGCCTCACCAGTTTTCATTTGTTTATTTGTGTGTTCCAGGCATTTCTGATCCATGAGGTGGCCCTGGAGCCTCACTGCACCAAGGCTCTACATTTCCCATTGAAGTCTTCCAGCAGAAGGGATGGAGACCACAGGGCAAAGCATCAGACAGGCAGATGCAGGTTACAAAACTGGAGATGTTCTGCTTTTCCCATTTATCCATGCTCAGGTTGAACCAAAGCTTTCTGTTATTGTGAAAATCAAGGATGACTACAAAAAAATAAGCCTGTAATAAAGTCCAAGATGAAATTCAGTTTATTTACAAGTGAGAAAATAATAGCAATAATTTTAAACAATGCCAAGATAACAAGGAATCTCTGAACTGGGAGTTATAATCAGCTAAGGCTTCACTTTAAGAAATTATCCACAATCAAGGGAAAAATCACTACAGGCTTGGTCTGGAATTCAGTTTACTCAAATCCTGTTGAAGTTGGGGAGGTTATAGTGTCTAAATTTCAGTTTAGTCAAATTTATTGAAGTTGGGGAGGTTATAGTTTATAATCTAAATTTATATAGTTTATAATCTAAATTTCAGATTATTCAAATCCTGAAGCTGAGGAAGTTATAGTTAGTGCTGAAACCTAAATGTCTGTTGGAACCATTTCTTCTTTGGGGTCTTATTCAGGGCTTTCCTGAGCTGGGTCAAAAGAATCCCAGAGTGCATAATTAGGATTATGTGTTAGAGCAACCATTTGGACCCAGAGCCAAACATCACATTCAGAACAAGCAGGATGAGTTTCACTGCAAGGCAGTCTCACACTGATTTCCAGGGAGATTCATCCCAGTGGAGATCTTTTGGGGTGGCCAAGATAACAAAACTCAGCACGGCCCAACCTGTGCCTTCCATGCTGTTCAAGGCTTGCTCTATTCCTGGACAGCAAAAGAGCCCTGCAATAAAAACCAGTGTTTGCATGTGTTTCTTCAGCTGTGGCCCCAAAAGCAAACACACTCCCTGTCAAGAGCCAGCCTGTAAATAGTGAAGTGTTATCACAGTGCACCCCAGCCTGCATCTTCAGACAATATTCTGACTTTACTGGAGCCATCAAACCTTCTGCAGATAAAAGGAGAGCACTGCTCCCTTATACAGCCTCTGTGTTGGGCTTTCTGGGTGGGATTTGTTTGCTGAAACACGGGCAAAACACAATGTTATTTGAGATTCTCCCTCAGAGCCCTGTGAGCGTGGCAAACACGGGGCAGGATCTGCGAGATCTGCAACACATCTGTGCTTTGCAGGGTGGGAAGAGGAGGTTGGGCAAGATGTGGGTGCTGTATCAAAGGGGTTCTTTCAAATTGGGGTTGTGGTTTTGAGCTGTGGAGCACCATGTTGCAGGTGTTAATTTGTCTCTTCACATTTTTAACAGTTGTTGGGGGTTTAATCACTTTCAGCCGTGGAAAGATGGAGATAATCCTGATGATAACATCTGGAAGTTGGACTAACCCCTTTCAAAAGTACCTTATTTCTGTCCTTCAGCAGCAACAGAACTCTGGGCTGACGAGCTCAGCTGTAGAAGCCTAGACTGCAAACATCTGGGTGACAGATTTCACTGGGATTCAGGGTTCTGTTGTATCCAGCTGTGATTAGATCAGCAGAAAATACAGGTGGGACCCACTTGTGCTGGTCCCTTTCTCCTGGGCAGTGCTCTGATCTGGGAGAGCTCAGTCAGGGCTGGGGATGTCTCCCCAGACATGCCCTGTGCTTTGGGTTAGATCAGGTACCAGGCAATAAAATTAATGCACTCCAGGCATTAAAATCATGGCATGAATGGAAACCTTGGTGCTGGAATGCCCCCAGACATTGTGCTGTTGAGAGCTTCAGAGACAACCTGAGAGCCACGACCCTGAATTCAAAGCTGGTGCAGTTCTTCAGCTCCTTCCAAGGCTGACACTTCTGTTTTCCCTTCAGTTTGGTCCAATTTTGGGTTATTTGTTCAAGCTATAAAACCTTTTAAGTGCAATGGTTATACAAACAATAACAACCTGAGCTGAAATTATTTGCTTGGACTGAATTCTGTTTTGAGTTGGAAACGGGAGCAGTGACCTGTGGGCTTACAGCACGGAATTGTTATCAGTGTGAGATCCAGTGCCACTTTGATTTTGGTACATAATTAAAAATTATAAACTATCCTAAATGCTTAACCCCTTATATTCCATTCATCTCCAAAGCTTGTCAAGACTTCTTTATCTATCCACTGTTTAAAAAATAATGGGGAAAATAAAGCCAGATTGCTTTAAAATCCATATTTTTTAATTAGAAGGATTAAAAAAATTGGTTTTTACCTAGTCAGAGTTCTATTAACCATCACATTATGGAGGTAACCTGAAGCATATTTACAGAGGCTAAGCCATAAAATTTTAGATGTTCTCTACCCATGATCCCCTTTCACATATATCTCATATCAGTGATAACATTTATACAGATATCCTATGGAGAACTTGAGGCAGCTTTTCAGGCATGACCTCTGCTTGTGTTTTAATGAGTCCTACGTGACAAAATATTTTGAATATCCCTGAGTGACTTCCAGATCTGTTGTTCAACCTGGTCGCAATGCTCAGGGCTTGATTTCTGGCTAAAAAAATTCTTCATGTGGCACATCTGGGAGCACCAGGAGTGTGCTGGTCAGGGAATCCTGCCAGGCTGGGCTCCAGCACCGCAGGAAAACTTCAAATCCTTTGGGTTTGCACAGAGGGTGTTTTGAGGAAGGCTCTGTCTGGAGTTGAAGGGAAGCTAAGCCATGGTGAAGGCACTGCCAGCATTCCAATGCTGGCTCTAATCAGCTCCCTATTTATATCCCCAGGCGATTATTCACCAGGGTGTCGCATCAGGAGCTGCATCAGCAGACAAACAGGATTGATTGCAGTAGAGGTACCAGGGAAACCTCACACCAGCAGCATGAGAAAGGAATCCAAAGCAGGGCCCAGCCTCCAAATCTGGCCAGACTTGAGGGAGCACAGACTGCCTCCTCAGAAGAGGGTGTATTTCACACAGAGAACTGAATCTGTTCGAGGAGGATGAGCCTGTTTGGACCTGAGCATGTGGGGCCATGATCTCCCTTGGCTGCCAAACACCTCCAAGTTTTGTCTGTCCTCAGGAGTGCAGTGCTGTGTAGTGTCTGCAAAGATAATTTGGGAGGTTTTAGGTGGATCAGGCCTCTAGAATGGCATGAGAACATGAGGGAAACATGCAGATCCTGGCAATTAATTAATTAATTAACTAATTGCCTGATTAACTTGATCAGTTTTCTTCTTGTTCCATATCTTGTCTGCCAGTGTTTTAGATACCTCTGATTGAGTTTGGGTTGTATTTTTTCACCATGTCAGCCCAGCTGTGATCACAGAATCCTGGAATGGTTTGAGATGGAGGAGACCTTAAAGATCATCTCATTCCAACCTCCCAAGGGCAGGGACACCTTCCACCATCCCAGGCTGCTCCAAGCCCTTTCCAGCCTGGCCTTGGACATTTCCAGGGATCCAGAGGCAGCCACAGCTGCTCTCAGCACCCCTCACAAGGAACAATTTCTTCCTAATACCCAGTGCTGGGTGCAGTAGAGGGAAGGGGAGAATCTCCTCAGCTTGGGGGCCACTCTTTTTTTGCTGCAGCCCAGAATTCAGTCTGTGAAGGCACATTTCTGAGCCATGCCCATCGACTCTCACAGTTCATTTTCTTCAGGGTGGCTCTCTGAACATTCTGATAAATGCCTTGTGATTGTGGGGCCACCTTCAAATCCCCACTGCCATGGAGTGTCCTCTCACAGTGAGCTGTCAGCCTGCAACACCTCTGGGTGTTGATAGATCCAAAGCCACAGGTCCTGTAACTGTGAGTTACTACACGGCTAACTGGAAATTTATGAGGCACTACTAATCATATTTAATTCACATCAATCCCCAGTGAAGCCACTGAAATCATAAGGGGGATGAATCTCACTCAGACGTAGTCCAGAAATGGAATGAATTTCAAAAATATAGCCACTTTTTCATCAAAACCCCTATAAAATCAATCTTTCACTTCAGAATATAGCCCTAAGGCTTGAAGCTGACTGAAATCACTAAAATGCAAAAAGAATCTTTAATTACATGCTCATTTGAGAGGAGGAATGTAAGACTGTGTCCCTGGATTCATTTTTCAGACTAATTTAGTCGTCTTTGTGTTGAACATTCTCCTCTGATGGTGGACTTGAAAAATACACCCAACATGGAAATTTGTCTTGTGAAGAGACTCCGTTTCAATTAGAGCTGTCTGAGCAAAATTGAAATAATGTGTTACTATACTGGATGAAGTCATGATCTATCTGGCCCTTTGAGCTGTCTGTGACAGTGACAAGCCTGTGACAGACCTTTCCAGCCAGGAAAAACTGATGGAAGGCACACACTGGGCTGTTCCATGGAGAGGGGCAGCTCTTCATGTGATGGACATGGTCTCAGGTCAGATTTTCAATGTCACAGGAAATTTTGGAACCATGTCTTATGATTCCAGCATAAAATGGGATAGGTCTGATTTGGTTGTCAGCAGAGGGATAATTGTCAGCTCTGGGATAATTTAATCACATGGATGTTTTCTTCCTAATCCCCATTTCTTGGTTGTTTTATCTCTGTAGCAGAGAATGTAAATACTTCCCCCCACCCCCAAACTTTTCAGTATTTTTTAAACCATAATATTTAACTCCGCATGTGCTTTTTAAATCTTGTCTGCCTTCAGTTTTTTGTGGGAATTTGTTACCTTGGCTGTGTGGGGATGGAGTCCCTGGAATGAGCTCGTATTTCAGTGATTTTCACAGGTTTAAGGGCCGGATGGGATCATTAGCTGACTCACCTTGATCTTTTACACAGCATGTGGGATGGGATTCGCCTCACAGTTACTTAAGGAATGAAGTTCGAGACACAATACCTGTGCCAAAATGAGCTGTCTTCCCTCTGCTCCTTTTGCAGTCAATGAAGAAGGATCATTCCTTTCACAGGGTAATTCATCCTTCCCTGTGATAGATTTGGGTATAGGATGTATAAATTACTGGGGCTGTGGCCTTCTCACAGTGAGCTCAGCATCCAATCTTTGGCTGAGGAATGTCAGCAGTTTGTTCCTGAAAGTGTCAAGAAATGGAGAATCCACTTCTTTTTTTTCTTGTGCTACTGATTTACCACCCTTGAAACCAAACTCCAAAGGTGTGAGTGGCTGGATTGATACTGGTTATAAGGGAATCCTGTGTAAGTAGCTCAGGGGGAGATGCACAGCTTGCACTGTGATGAATCCATCTCCACTCCCTGTTACTGGCTGCCTCACATCCCAAAAGACTGAGTGAGGAGCAAAGACCTCCAGAATTAGGTGATGGCAATGACTGCTGACAGGGAAAGGTCTCTGGGAGGGAGCAGGTGCTTGTAGAGGGATGTGATAGATGAAGAGAAAATGAGTGTTGAGAAAAGGTTTGTCCAGAGAAACCAGGCTGTGGTGAGCTGACCTCAGCTAGACACCAGGTTCCCACCAAAGCCACTCCATCATTCCCTTCCTCAGCTGGACAGGAGAGAGGAAACATAAGGAAGGGCTTTGGGGTTGCTGTAAGGGCAGGGAGAGATCTCTCAGCAGTTGCTGTCATGGGCAAAGCAGGCTTGACTTAGGAAGAAAAAAATAATTGAATGTATTACCAATAAAATCAGAGCAGGATAATGAGAAATGAAAACCAAATCATAAAACATCTTCCTCCCACCCCTCCCTTCTTCCTGGGCTCAGCCTCACTCCTGAACTCTCGAGCTGGCTGGAATTGTCTCCCTTGGACACGGGGAAAGCTGCTCACCACCCTGAAGTCCCCTATTCCCAAAACCTGGCCTCCCAAACCCAAGACACAGAAACACTCTGGTACTAAACCAAGAAGACTGATAAAAATGAATGATGACTAATTTAAAATCAAGCTTGTTCAATTACAGACCCAATAAATAATCTGAATAATTAATTCTGACGAGATAAACTCAAAGCCAAACGTATGTTTTGGGGGGATAGTGCTTATCTTAGGTGGCATTTGGGGATGGCCAAGTTCCACTGAAAATCAGTGAACAACAGGAGATATCTGCAGCAGGGTCAAACAGAACGAAAAACTCCTGTCTTGGAGTAAAACTGATGACAATGACAGGGTACAGACCCACAAAAAGGTAGGAGGATCTGCACTCTCTGGCATCCTTTTCTGCAAAATGCAGTATTGGTCAGTGCTTGAGCCACACTTACTGTGAGACTGATGTTCTTCTCTGCCACATTACAGTATCAATGAAGATATTTTTATGACACTTTTTTGACTAGAAAATAATTAAATGAACAGGAAATAACCAGGGAAGAGGTAAAGGATATACTTTCATGTCCTGCTAAGCATTAATTCAGACACCACGTCTAAACCTCTTCATTGACTGCGCAGTTAAATGGAAATAGAAACCCTAAACTCTGAGTCATGGGCTTTTCTTTCTTGATCAGAAAGTCTGTGGGATTTGTAAATCAGATGTTGAGTACCTGTAAGAGGTGGTCTGGTTAGATCCTTTAAGGATTTGTCAGAAACAATCCAAGCAGTTTGTCAAGGATCGTGTAGTTAAATCCTGGTGCCTCGCCCTAATCACTGGTCCAAGCTGATTTTTTGGATATGGAATGAGATGTACTCAACATTCACGAGGGTCAGGGTGGCCTGCAGATAAGTCAAGCTAGAATCCTTCCCTTCTCCAGCACTGCTGGGGTCACTCCTGACACCCTGCAGACATTCCTGCTCTCCCCACTCCTTCTAGCCCAACAGGGATGTGGAGAAAATAAAAGTGATTGGGAAAAGGGCCACCAAAATTATCAGGGGCACAGCACA
Organism: Polioptila caerulea; assembly: GCA_013397295.1. Lineage (NCBI taxonomy): Eukaryota > Metazoa > Chordata > Aves > Passeriformes > Certhiidae > Polioptila > Polioptila caerulea. The sequence goes on along the minus strand of VYXF01006142.1, from coordinate 7,110 downwards.
ACGCCCTGGCCCCGCTCAGCAGGGCAGCTACCAGCCAGGAAATTCACAGTTTGTTCTGATCCGTGGGATTTTCCCACATCCAACTGCACAGTTTTGTACTTTGTCATAGGGAACACACCCTCAGGGAATTAAAAAAAAAAAATAGGAAAACAAGAGGTTGGGGTTATATTCCAGATCAATTCGTGGTGGCTGTGTGGTTGTGCTGAGTCATATCCAGCACCCTGAGAGTGTGGAATGATGAGCTCTGCCCAGGTTAAAGGAAGGTTTCTCAGGCCTGGGCGTGGCTGGCATGGAGAAAGAATGGATCAAATCACATTTTGAGGTTCCTTCCAGGCTTTGTGTGATGCTGCATCCTGAGCATTTGTCTCGGCACTTTTGATTGAGCCTGGGTGTTCAGCAGCGATGCTCCCGCTGTCACAGCATGCACTATTGATTTATCACGCTAAAGTGAGTACAACTGAAACATGGAGAATCATTAAGAGAGATCATTCATGCCTCTGGACTCGATATGTTTTCAAAATGATACTCTACAACCTCATTAGCGTCTTGTTGTCATTCATGGATTCACCTGTGGAGCGACAAGAAAAGAAACGAGAGCAGGAAATTGATCCTCGACACTGGTGACTGATTCCTTGGGAATTCAGCATTTGCCTCATCATTCTGGGATGCCAGGTGGAGCCAGTAAGCATAGTGAAGCTCTAAAGTAGAATTATTGATGGCTCAGACACTGAGGAAAGAGGTTAAAAGGTACAAGATTACTTCAGTCCCTTAAAAATACGGCAACTGTCTTTGTGTCATTCCTCACATGCCCTGACTCAGATAAAAATGAACATATTCTGATTATTTGTAACAGTGTTTTGGTCTCTTATGATCCCTTGAATAACTCCCCATGAATTTTCCAAAAGGTAGTCACAAAGTGATTTTTTTATTCCTTTTTAAGGAATATATTTTCTTCAGGACACATGAGTAATGCTCTCTGATGTTATCTGCCTTAGATCTCTTCTAGCACTGAAAACCACAAAAAGGTAAATTAAATGTATCCATTTAGATACTTTTAATTGGCAGCCAACGTCAATGGCTCCAGTGAGAAGCTTTGGACTGGATTTACCCAAAGGGAATTGCTAAAAGATTTATGGAGAGAAGAGAGATTTTAATTGAAATGTCTCTTTTTAGTATTTTTCCTGGACAGTGTCTGTATGAAGTTGATAATTCCCACATCCACAAGTGAATCTCTCTCTTCTCTATTCCATGATCTCCCTGGATTGTGCTCTAGGCACACCCTCCCCAAAACTGAGGTTTTAATGGTTTTGGGAAAACGTTCAGATGGAATTAAAGGTGTTGGGAGGGTTCTGCTCCTCAACCCTCAGGAGCTGACTCCCCTGCAGCGTTGGGATGCACCAACTCCCTGGATGTGAACGGGAATTCTCATGGGAGGGTTGGTGCAGCAACAGTGACAGTGCTGAAGGTAAATTTGGAACATGAGGATGAGATTCATTCATAGCTCCAGACACCGACGTCTCACTTGGCCTCCCCTGGGGCACGTTAGGCTGTGGCTGGATTAATCCTGGAATGTGCCAGCTGAGTCACACTCGGGTGATGTCACCTCTCATCTGGCAGGAGGGATTTATCCTGGTGCTGTTTTTGGGGAGGAGTGACTGGGAGATGCAGTTCAATGTTTAGGAGTGAGGGGTTTCCCTTGGGAGGGCTTTCAGCCGTGTTTTGGAAGGTGGGCAGTGCAGGGCTGTGTCTGCAGAGAGGTCCTGGTGTAGAGAACTGAGAGATGCAGGACACATCCAGGATAAAATCCATGCAGGAGCTGCAGGATAGATGCAATAATTGCAGGATGTCACCTTGTAGGGTCCCTGTGGTTTTCCAGGTGGGAAAGGAAGCAGCAGCAGCCCTTCCATCTGTCCTGTCCACTCCACATCCAGGGCCAGCTCTGTCCCTGATGCCTTGGTGGCACCTGTGGACTGCACAGGAGGCTCTGTGTGCACAGGCCCAAGGTTCTCAGAGGAGAAGGCTGAAGCTCAGCTCCTGACCTTCACCCTGACGTGGTTTATGAGGGCTCGACTCCCGAACTTCACCCTGCGGTGATTTATGAGAGCTCAGCTCCTGAACTTCACCCTGGAGTGATTCATGGGAGCTCCTACACTCAACTCAATTCCCCCAGCTCTGCTGGGAAGATCATCCCAGAGGAGTGACAGAGCTGGCAGTCTGGCTGGCAGCTGCCTGAGCCTCAGGGTAGAGTTTGGCTGAACTCAGCTTTTCCTGTCTGCAGGATGGTGCTGGTAATCCTCCCACCAGCAGAGAATTTTGTGCTCTCCTCCAGAGGAAAGCACAAGGTGGGAGTTTTTGGTTCTGATGACCCAGTGAGTGTTTTGCAGACATATTTTTTTCAGCCAGAGTTGCTGTTTGAAGCCTGTGACAGCTGGCTTCTTGGGAAGAAGGAGGACAATGCACATCAGTGTCACCTTAAGAGAGAAAAGACTCCAAAAAGCATGGAAGGAGGCACTACCAGAGGAAGAAATTCACATTCTCAACCAGTTGAAAGAGAAAACAATGTACTTAACAACTACATGATGAAATATACTCAATACAGCAACAAACAGAACCAGGATACCCAGTAGGGAGTCACTTGTTTTTTATTAGCTCCAGGATGTTCTCATCTAGAATGGGAACTGAACCACCTCCAGAAAAACCCAGGCAATGCAATTGCAGGGACACAATATCAGTGGGCTTTAATAAGTGAGCTGGGACATGGAAAGGGCTGCCCTGGAGGAGGAAGCCCAGGGCTGAGCTGAAGATATTTAGCATGTGGGCAGGATTATTGTAATCCTTATCCAAAACAGCAAATATTTCATTCTGCTCTAACCAAACCAGAGGCCCAAGCAGAGTGGCCAGTCTGGAAGTGTAAATGGAAGCAAATATAATGTTAATGGAAGAGAGAAGAGGTGAGAAAAGCTCAAGAACTGATGGGTTAGAGGTTTTGCTTGACAGGAGAGAATTTTTTTTTATTTGCTGAAAAACCTAAACCCCCTGAGGTTCACCCTGGTAGATCATTCATCCAGACAGCAAACCATAGGATAGAATCCTATAATAGTGTGGGTTGAAAGGGGTCTGTTCCCACCCCCTGCCATGGGCAGGGACTCCTTCCACTGTCCCAGGTTGCTCCAAGCCCCAGTGTCCAGCCTGGCCTTGGGCACTTCCAGGGATCCAGGGACAGCCACAGCTTCTCTGGGAAACCTCTGCCAGGGGCTGCCCACCCTCATAAGGAACGATGTCTTCCCAATATCCCATCTAACCCTGCGTCTTTCTTGGGATTGTTACGGACTCTGTCAGAAGTCAACTGGCTTGACTCATAAAATCGAAAGATGATGTGTGGGCTGATCCTAAAGGGCTATAAGGGACACCATTACCATCAAAATGAATCACTTTATGCTGAAAATGTTATTGTTTAACTTCTGGGATGAGATTCTTGGTTTTTATGAAGCCAGAGAATCCCCACATAAATTCTGTGGAACTCGTAGAGAATGCTGAGTACATGGATCAAGAAGTCTCATGGTTGAACTCAGTCCTTTTTTTTTGAAGCTGTAGATTTTTGGCTGGGATGGTGCTGAAGCTCTAAATTTCTTTAACCACTTTAGCTTTAATATTTTGAAACATAATGACGCTGGACATGAGCTAATGACATATTTTTTTTTTACCTAACACTGGCCATAACCCACA
>VYXF01006141.1:10104-23222 GCA_013397295.1 Polioptila caerulea | reverse complement strand
CTGCTCAGCAGTAACAAAAATATATGGATCATTTACCTTTCTTTATCAACAAACAGCTCTCAAATATAATATTGTCATATCTGCACTTTATTTTCATCCAAGAAATCTCTCAAAAGAATCCTCCCTGATTCCTATTTCACAGTGGGCCGTGACATTTAGGAAAAGTCTGGAATCATTGGCTCTTTTGATATTTCCCTGGCTGGGCCACAGGTCCCCAGGCCCTTTGCTAGGAAAAGCAGTGAGGTTGGGCTCCTGCCCCACAAGCTCAACCTGCAGCTTGCTCTCAAGCTCACTCCAGAGAAGATATATGTTCTTTGAGTTTAGAAATGGAGCAGCATGATGGCATGGGGTGAGGAGATGGCAGGATTCATAACAACTGATTTAGTATTACAGAGTAGTTCTGCATGGGCAAAGGCTAACCATTTTCTAAATTATGTTAATATTGTTGAATGAAATATCTATGGAACTGGCACTGATCATGATACTCTCTAATTGGTGTCAAGGCATTTTTATAAGAAACTATCACTCTGGCAGCTGTGATTTCAACACAGATAATATGTTGCATACTACTTCAACATGTCTGCTTAGTAGGCGAGATCACTATTCACCTGTTTGGCCTGTGGGACATGGTAGGGGTATTCTGCAGCAGCAATCTGTTCTTTGGCCATCTTCACTGTGTTCCTGTACAAGGCTGTTTTCTGACTGTCATCCATCAGTGCTCTGTAGCAATCAATAGGCCTATGCAAAAAGACAGCAACAGTGCAATTAACTTCTGACAATTTTGGGCTGTTAAAACAAGGATTATTAATATTCCCAAGGATAATCACTCTAGCATAGTTTAGCCAACCAGCCCTGTAAATCTGGCAGTAAATAGCAACCCTCACGTAAAGCAGTAGAAAATTTGGAATTAAAATAAATAAATTTGTGGTATTTAATCATATTTTGGAATGTTGAAATTCCTGCATTAAAGTAAGCAATGGCACCTAGTGTGTAATGATGAGAGGGTAACGAATCTCTCACTCTCCGAAACAAAGATGCCTGGCAGAAGACTGTGCCATTAAACAACATGAGGTTCTGTTTCATGGCTGATCTCTTGTCCTGGGTTGATGCTGAATTGTATCCCCATTCGTCTGTTTAGCTCAGAAATAAGTTTTGCACCTTTAAAACTGGATCTGAGAGCGAAGGAGAAGCGGTGGAATGTCTGAGGCAATTGCTTTCAAAACATAAAGATAAGAGTTTTCAGCTTCCCTCACTCACAGCCTGTGTTGTCTGCAGTGTGGATGGCGGGAGAGAGCTCTCCTTTGCTTTTTGTTAGTTTTTGGCTAGCTGAGGCAGAGAAGTTCTCTGGACTGTAGTTTTTTCTTTCTTTTTCTTGGAATTGTGAACCTGCTCTGGACTCAAAATCCAAAAGGGCACCAGGAGCTCATACCTGTGGCTCCCTGGGCCTGCCCTGGGCCCGGCCTTTCCCAGCCCCAGAGGGACTGAGGGCAACTGAGCGAGGGAACTACAGCCCACGGGAGAGAGACTCTGGGAATTTGTCATCTCTGCGGAGCGACGAGAGGGTTTGTTGTTCAGTGTTGTTCATTTGTTGTGTTGGGGAGTGCTTTGCCTGTTAAATAAACAATATTTTTCCACTTTCCTCCAAGGAAATTNAACTCAATGTTTGGTAGTTCCTAGTTCACTTTCTCACAAATAGATGCTATTATTAGAAGCTTGTTTCTGTTAAGATAATGTCGCTGGAAATTGCTTCTCTTGGGAGTGGAAAGTAACTGATTGACAATTGCTTTGGCCAGTGGAATGGGAGAGGTGTCCAGCTTCTCCTCCAATCCCTGGTCCGTGTGAAAATACTATATAATATGGAGTCAGATAATTAATAAAGCTCTTTCAGCCTTCTCTTGAGAACGTGTGTCATGTGTGATTGATAGTGACCCACAGCAACACACTTCATAGCAAAAGACAGAGTCCTACTGAGTTATTTCTGCATCAATTTCCCACGAAAAATGTAGAGATTTCCTTTTTTGTTTTTGAAAAAAAAATAAACAATATAAAGAGACTGATAAAATCTGTTTCCTCTCATTAATGCCTCAATCTAAAATTACAGGTTTCTTCTGTAATGATCTTGGTGATGTGGTTTGGAGCACAGGTGGTTGCCATGAAGAAACATCTGTAGTTAGAGGTAAAGCAGTAGAGTTTGCCCATACAGGTTACCTGAACACAGCTCAATTACTAGCTTGTGACGATCCCCTGTATTTAATCATCTGTGTGATTCCTGCAGAGTTTTCACCTGTACCAACTGAAGGAGGAGTTCTGGAAATCACCCATCACAAAGGAATACTATCTGAGAAAAAAGAGCAAAAAAATGTGAACAATTCAATACAAGCTTTATAATGACTATCTATTTTGAGATCCAGCAGGGTGCTGCTGCCTGATCTGTGCAAGAAAATGACAAATGAATGCTATTTAACATTTTGCTTGAACAGTTTTTCCATTCAGAAAACTATCTGCAATACAGTAATGAGAAAAGCAGAACTGTGAAGCATTTGACTAGGCTTCATGACATAAAATTTGATACATGCTTTGTTTATCCAGAGCAAATTCAGTTGTTGAAAAGATTAATTGAACCTATTTTGTGCTGTTTGTACATGCTCTCACAGAGAAAGTAATATTTTTTTCTTATTGCCTCTTGCACAAGAGCCTGCAATACAGCAGGAAGAGTAAAATTACTTTTCTAAATTTAGAAGTTCATGAATCTTACAAGATACCAGTCCATTCAGTGGTTTGTTGTTTTGGGTTTTTTTCCTTCTTTCATAAATCCAGATGCAATAGAAATGCATGCAGGAGATGGACAGTGTTTGCTTTTGCTTTCCTCCTCTCCCAAGGCACAAGAGGCATCTTACTCGTGCTCTCTCTTGTGCTCATACAAGAGCTTACTCGTGCTCTCCCCCCTGCTCTCTCTCCCTCTCTCCCCATAAACAGAATGCATGCAGGTGTGTATATACATTCATGTGCATGTACATACTTTCACTTTTAACTCTTCACCTAATGAACAAGAAACTGCCATGACTTCAAGGCACAAAGCTCTGTTTTGAGGGAGCTGTGTGACCTGGCTTATGTAATTGGCTGAGGATTAAACTTACCATCCCAGCTACACTTACCAGGTGAGTTAAAAGTTATGCTCTACATGTCTTTTCCCCTATGCACATCTCCATGTGCACATCTCCAAGCTGCTTGGACAGCAGCTTGTCATTTAGTTGTGACTTGTTCTATGCATAACACACTGGATGGATGCCTGATTGCCAACGGCTACAGGTTTTCACAAGATAAACAGTATTACAGTCACACACACTGGTTCACAATAATGTTATTCATCAGGACTAAAGACTAACTTAGATGTGCAGCTGGTCACTCCACACCTTGGGCAAAAGTTCTTCAGGACTCAGAATTCCAAAGCATCCTAAGAGGGGACTTTTCCTCTACTTTCCATCAGCCCTTGCTAATACAAAAGTTAATTTAGTTTCCCTTTTGGAGACCACTGACCATATAGCGAGATGAGCAATCAGGTTGCCTAGCTAGGCTTGGGATGTTTCCAGGTCTTCTGTCACTCCATGGCACAGGCCATGAAACCTGTTGAACTGCAGACAGTTCCAGCTTGCTGCAAACTGACACCTGAAACTTCTTAAAACTGAGGCACTGAGCATCTGTGACACTGCTGATGATCCATCTACCAATAAAATGTTCAACAGATATACATAACAGCAGCAGCAGCATTTTCTGCAGCCACCTTTTGGATTCTGGTCCAGTTTGGAGACAGAAGCATGTTTCAACCCTGTAGTTTCACTTCATTGTGATGAACTTTAGAAATCATTTGAAGCACAGCAGGTCGGTACGATAGGAGGAGCCCCATGCAGAGTGCCCCAGGTTATGATGTATTTCTGACAGGATGAACTGAAAACTAGATCCCAGGCCTACATGAGCAGGCTCTGCATGTGCCTAGAGCAGGGTAACTCTGGTGAGTTTACCTGTTGTCATGTCTCTCTTGAGATTTCAAGTTACGCCCATGTGAGAGACTGGAGAAAATCATTATTTGCTCAACACAACCAAAGTGTGTGTGTATGGCAGGGTGGCAAGGCAAGCTCTGTAAAAAGTGGAATGATTCACTTTCCATATCCCACCTCCCTGGAGCCTCTAGTCCAGCTCCAGAATGGCTCTCAGCCACTGGCACACCACAAGCCCCACATAGCGGGGAGGGCACCAGGAGGCCAAAGCAGATAAAAGCAGTTGCACAAAGACACACCCTCTCCCTTTCCACCTTCCTCTTCTTGAAATCTGGGTAACTTAAGATTGGATGGGTTAGAATTTGCTAAGTCAAGGCACCTTGTGAAATGCTTTATGTCAACTGAATGTTTTAAAAATTGCCAGATACCCTTGTTTTCCAAAGTTTGCCTGTAAAAGTTTGTTTCACCTCCTGTGAACATTGTGTTTCTCCCATGTGGCTGTCTCAGGGAATAAAAAAATTTAACCATAAACTTTAAGAATCATGTCAAGAGAGTCCAGGGCTTTACACCCCAGGTCTGGTAGATAAGATACCTTCATCTCAAAAGGCACCTGGAAAACAGGCAGAATATCCAGGGAAAGTCAAATAGCCCTGGATGAGGTTATGTGGGTTGCTAAATATACCACCACTGCTGACTGAAGTCTTGTCTAAACTTACAAACATATGCTAGGGGAACTCTGAAAGAGGTTTGATGCATCTCTTTTCCTACCCTGAGCTGATTAACGCACTTCAATCCTTGTCTTGGTCTTGGCTGGAATTTGAGGGTTTTTTTAAGAAGCAGGTACAACACTGTTGTACCACAGAGATTCAGTATGAGGATGATGTGGATAACACACTGATGGCTTGGTTGCTGCCAAGAGTGCTTACTCTGAGTCAAGGACTGTTCAGTGGCTCACGCTCTGCCAGTGAGAAGAGCACAAAAAGGTGGAGAGGAAGAAGGCCAGAACAGGAGACCTGAACTGGTCAAAAGCATGTTCCACAAAGCAGAATGTCACATCCAGTATATAAACTGCGGGAGCTACTCAGAAGAGTGCCTGCCTAGGTTTGGCATTGGCCAGCAGGTGGTGAGCAATTGTATTGTACATTACTTACTTTTCTTTGGTTCTCTTTCTCGCTCTCCTTTTTATTACTACTATTATATTTTACTCCAGTTCAATTGTTAAACTGTTAACCAACAAGTTTCACTTTTCTTTTTCCCCCAAGTTCTCCTCCCCATCCCACTGGAGTAGGGTGTTGTGAGTGAGCAGCTGCATGGTACTTAGTTGCCAGCTGGGTCTAAACCACAACACTCTCTCTAGGCAAGCAGAATTCTCAGTAGCAGCTGACACCAAGCCACACTGTTTACTCACACTTTGCAGGTAGGTGCAGCGTGAGTGATGAGCCCATTTACACAAAGCAGCACTGGAAAGCAATGGCTGCCTGCAGCACATTTTTCCTCAGTTGAGCTCACTGCCCTAGACACCCTTCAGATTTTAATGACAATTTCCTAGTAATGAGTGTCATGAAAAACAACCAAATGACGTTTCCCACACTGTAAATGTCTCTGAAGTATTGAGAATGTTTTCTAACAGCTTGCTCTTTTCCAGTGTTTGCAGCAGATCCCATGCAGCATGCAGGTCGTGAGCCCTCAAGACCAGATTCCCAGGGACTCCTGGGTGGTACAATGTTTGCTCTCTCAAAACAGAGAAGCATCCCTGCAGTTCTTTTTTCTCATTAAACTGACATTTTTAAGCTAAACCATTTCCTGATCACTGTGGCCAAGACCATGCCATCTCTCACCAAGCCTTCTCCTAGTTGCCTCTCTCCTGAGTACTTACAACACAAAGTTCTCTCCCACAAACTTTAGGAATTTTTCAAATCTGCTCACCACAGCAGGATGGAATTTCCAGTTGGTCTCTAGAAAGTTGAAATCTGCCGTAAGGACAAAGGCTGCTGATCCAGAGATTTCTAACTGCCTGTCAAATTAACTTCTCCACACTGGCATCCTGGCTGGGCAACTGACAGAAGACATCTACCACATCTGCATTACTTTCTGTCCTCACTCAGAAGCTCCCAAACACACCATCATCAACTGTAAGGGCTGTACCATCTAACTTCTCCCTTCTATTTAATGCAACAGCTCTACCTTGCCCTGCCCCCTCCTCAATAGCCTGTACCCTCCATCCCAGCATCCCAGGGGTAGAAGTCCCACTTATGCCAAGGATATCCCAGCTCTGTGAATGGACCAAGGCATCCCGTCAAAGGCACTTGCACCAACAATCCCTGAGCAATCCCCCAGGGACACCCCAGTCCCTGAGCCCCTGCCCTCCAGGAGAATTTGGAGAGCTGTCAGGGCTAAACAGAACAAAGTGAGCCACCATAATCATTCCTAGGAGATGCCAGAGAGCTCTTAGCAGCCAATATAGCCAGAATGGACCATGGCAACACCACCATTGTGGCTCACACCACGTGGCCCCTAGACCTCCCAGTGCCCTGGCTCCTTCAGACATTTGTGCTCCTCGAAACCCTAATCCCAAGGGAGGGACCAACCTGACCCCTGCAGCCCAGAGATGCTCGCAGGGGCAAGAGTGCAGGTGGCTGACTGTCTTCACTCCTGATTCTCTCTCAGGCTCAGCCAACCCATGCCAACTGGTTGGGCAGGAGCAGCCCTTCTCCACAGCCTGGGCACTTCCAGGTGATGAAGATCATGGTGAGACAATTTGCCCCCTTTAGCCCCTGAATAACCGCAGTGGAGGAAAGACCCACCTGCAGCCTGTGGAAAAGCCCACTCCGGAACAGGAAGAGATGCCCTGATGGAAGCTACTGCCCATGGAGATCTCACACAGGAGCAGGCTCCTGTGAGGAGCTGAAGCCCATGCTTAGGAGCACACACCAGAGCAGGTTTCCTGGCAGTTGGAGCTATCTGTTTCAGAGTACTGCACACCTGTAGAAAGGGCCCATGTTAGAGCAGAGATACAGTGTAAGGACTAAGAAGCAGCAAAACTAAATGTCATGGACTGACCACAATACCCATTCCCCATCCTTCTGGACAGCTGGGGAGGAGGAGGTAGAAGAAAATGTAATGAAAGAGTGAAGCTGAGGAGGGGAAAGTCATTTTACTTAATCCCCTACTCAATTTTTCATTGGCAATAGAAGATATTAATTGTCCTCGACTCTATCTGGCTAGTGACAGTACTCTCCCTTGTCCTTACTTCAACCCAGCTTTCCCATCTTACCTTCTCCCCCCATCCTGTGGAGAAAGGAAAGTGGCAGAACAGCTTGGTGAGTATCTGGCAGGCAACCAGTCAAGGTCAAACCCATCAAACTCATGGAGGTAATGCAGGAGAGACAAAGAAAGTATCCTCCTCATTCAGCCCTTGAAGCTACTGTGCACAGAGAAGGGTCAAACCTGGGAAACAAAACAGAGACCTGTGCATTGCACACACCTGCAGCAGGACATCTAGGATGTGCTGGGCTGGGTGAATGTCGGTCATTTCAAGGAGGTCAGGAGGAAGTGTTTTATTGCCAAAGCTAGACAAGATGGATCTTTCAAGGATGCAGCCATAGGGTATAAAGAAAAGACTCCTTGAAGGCTGCACAACTGTGCATAAGGCACAATACACAGACTCCAATAAGGGAAACAATAAGAAGAAATGTGAAAAAAAAATTCCCAAAGGAAGACTCCTATGTTAGAAAATGTAGGACAGACTGGCTACCCAGCTTTTGGGAAAACTCAAAGCCAAACCAATCCCACACAATCTGATCAAAGTTCCTGCTTTCAGTGAAGGCTTGTACCAGCTGATCTACAGACAACCCTTCCAACCCGGAGTACTCCCGACTGCACAAATATCCAATGGTCTGGATATGTGAGACATTCAAAACCAAAAGAAAAAAACTCCATTTGCAAAACACACAGCACATATGTAAATATATTTAAACAAACAACAAAAAAATCTTATTGCTTTATTCAGATTTTGACATAGCTTACCTTAAAATTATTCTAAGTCCTTTGAGAATTTCTGTAGAAATCACTGACTACTTTTCAGCAGAGATCAGCTTAAACCAAAGAGATTGAAATGACGCTGGGATTCAGAATGAATAACTTTTTATGAACTAAACGTTTCCCTTGTCTAAGAAGAGCTATCCCCATAAAATGCATTGCCTGGCTCTTGTTTTGGGCTCCTTTTCTGTTGTTTGGTTTACACAAAACTTTGAAATACTCTGTGGATGGCTTTATGAAATTAAAACAGCCAAACAGTCCTCTAACAAACTTTTAGAATTACACATTAGCAATACTCTATCTTCTTTGACTTAAAAGTGCATACACATTCAAAAGCTGTATACATTTCCTAGACATCTTTTTAACAGACAGAGACCCTACCAGACATTTCAAGTTCTCAAGCAGAAAAAAAAAGTAGTTAAATTCACAGTTTTAACAAGTGTTCCAAGGAAAGCCTACTACATTTTTTCTTCTGAGAAATCAAACCACGAGGATCTGTTGACAAGTCTTTTTGGCAGTCTTAGTATCAATGGCTCTCTCTCTGGACACTCTAGGAAGGAAGTCCTGGGGGAAGGCAGTTGACTGGAAGGCACTGCTGGTGCTTCCTGAACGTAACTGGTTACAGGTTCTGTGAGAGAGGCATTACTGCTGGTGCTCACTGTGGTAACACTCTGATCAGCTGCTGTTTCTTGAAGTTTGACATCAGCATTTCTAATGCCACAATCTAAGCTTTCCCTTGTGGCAGGGATACCATACTTTTTGTCTACTCCTCCAGTTTCCTCACACCCTGTCCTCCTCAGAGAAGAAGATGGAGACTCATTTTCCCCCTCATTTATCTGAGTTGTGCCTGCCCATGCAATACTGCTGTCCCATTCGGCACTTTCCGGCTCCTTGCTACTATCACTATCAATCGTAATCACCACCGGAGAAGAAGGTACCGAGTTACTCATGTGATGTTTCCGGTGTTTCTTCTTATGCTTTTTCTTTTTCTTTTTAAGATGCCTCGTTGTGTCTGTTGCTTTTCCTTCGTAGACTATTTCCACACTTGGACTCCTCATTTTCTTCTTCCTTTTCTTATGCTTTGTCTCGCTGCTTGCACGATTGTCTGACAGGCTATCTTCATTTTTGCAGCAGTCACCAAATTTTGAGGATGTTTTCTTGGAGTCATTTTCTCTTTCCAGACTTGTGCTCTCCATGAATGCATTCTCCAGGTGGCGAGTTTTGTACTTCCTTTTTCCACCAGGCTTTTCACTTTTCATTCTGTCAGTTCCTCCAGGAGTCCTTGATCTGTTGCTTGACCGACTCCTTGATCTGCATCTTTCGTAACAGTAATAGTGTCTCTCATGAAGTCCCCTCTGGCTATGCAGATCTGTCCTCTCAATAAATGATCGTATTCTGTATTCTGGACTAGCAGACTGCCTTGAGTAAAGAGTGTTAGACCGGGTCCTCCTTCTGCTGGAGGATTCATAGCTGTCCCCAAACACCTTTCGACTACAGAAAGCAGAACCCCACTGGTGTCTACTCTGATAACTGTCTCTTACATAATAGCGATCGCTGTCTCTGCTTCTTGATCTCCTTTTACTGTGGCCTTTGCTACGTGAACGTGATCTGCTCACTTCTCTGGATGGAGTGCTCTCACCACTCTGAGAACCCCTCTGGCTTTTCAGAGACGCTCTGGTGTCATGAGCCCTTGACCTTCTGCTGCTTCTTTTGCTCCTATGTTTGCTACTATCTCTGCTTCTCGATCGTTTCCTTTTAAGCTGGCTTTTGCTATGGTGGTCCCTTCTAGACCGATGGCCATGACTGCCTCGACTGTCCCGTGAACAGGACTGTGGGCTTCTGGATTTTCCCTTTTTAGACAATCTGTGATTCCAAGGGGAGCATACTGTGTCACTCCCTGGAGAGGGGCTCCAACTCAAGTCCTGTGGAGGCAGATCTTTTCTTTTACATTTGTTCTTCTTATCCTCTTTTGAGTCTATCTTCTCGACTGCAGGAGATACACAGCTTCTACAACTTCCTACATCCTCCCTGTAAGTTGGGGAATGCGGCGAAAAGCTCCTGCTTGGTTCACTGTCGCTCCAGCTGTGACACCGGACTGGTCGCTGCTTCTTGACATCTTCCCTCTTCTCTTCCCTGATGGACTCCTCGGAGTCAGAGGACAGCTCAACCACTTCTGGTGTCCTCTCAGCTAACGGCTTGACATACCCAACAATGACACAATTGTCTGAGGATGAGCCACTGTCATTTGAGTCAGCATTAGCCTGTAACTCAGTCTGCAGTTTGGCTCCTCGATTCCCTGTAGCAGAGTCCTCATCAGAACTTTCTGAGGACTGCAGAGGAGAAGCTATGGTTGCACGAACCTCTTCCGAAACGGAATAGGAAGGCCCAGGAGTTTCATCATCCCAGGGGGCCTGACCAAGACCAGGTACAGACAAACTGTTATCTGGCCCTTGCGGGTACGTCACATCTGGAGATATTGTAATAATTGATGAGTCTGAGTGGCTTCCTTCTTCATACGAGGGTGCAGGACAGTCATAATTGGCATGCTGATCGTACGCTTCCAAGTTAAAAGGACACCGAGCAAAACTGATGAATTCATGCAGGAAGTGTTCTGTCCGATTCAGCAAAAATGGCTTTAAATCATCAGCAAAGGCCTGACTTTCCAGATCATACCTGGTCACATTACTCATGATTATGTGCTGCACAATGTTGATCAAAGATCCGTGGGCACCGAACAGGACTGTGAGCTCTCTCTTCAGCCAAGGAACCAGCCGGTGAAGGCAAGCGGGGTTGCGGCGGAAGAACTCTGCCGAAATCTCTCGGTATCGGCCGCCGTCCTGAATGCCGCGGATGCGCACGCCAGTGCGGTACAGGGCCCTGCGGAAGCTGATCATGTCCTCCTCCTGAATCTGTCGCAGAGATCTGCCCTCTGCGCTGGCCTTCCTCCTTGAGGCCAGCCTCCTGATCATCTGCTGGTTCTCTCTGTGTCTGTGTCGCGTCGGCTCACTTGACAACCCTTCAAACAACATCCCATTATCCGGAGGGGAAAGCATCCTTCGGGAAGGGGAACTGCGCCTGCGGCGTTCCCTCGTTAAGGTAGTGCGATAACGAAACCTCCGCCCATCCGGGCTGGCAAAGGAGCTGGTTTCTAAAGGGCTCAGGATGTACTCCTTGAAGTCATCTTCAGCACGAATCGTATGGAAAATGGAGAAAAAGGGTTGCTTGCACAGCGGGCACTCTGCTTTGTTTTTTGACCATTCTTGGACACAGCGGAAGCAGAACCTGTGCAAGCAGCGATCTAGATATGCAACGTTGTCAAATTTATCCAGGCAGATGGGGCACTTGGAGTCAGGAGATGCATCTGTCGGCAGCTTACTGGTGCTGGCTTTTGGCAAAAAATTGCTATCCTCTGCAAACTCCTTATCGGAAGTCATGTTCTAGAAAAGAGAGAGACAGAAGATCATTGCTATTGCAGAAAGGCAAAAATCTTATGCTCTAGATGTAGAAACGCATAATGATTGCTTTTAACATTGCAAAACCCAGCAGTGGCTCTTAGAGAATGATGAACAAAGAGGCAGGATGACCTAACTACTCTGGTTTCTCTTCACAGTGAGATCTAGCTCCTTAGTGCTGCAAGTTTAATACAGCATTTGTATTGTGCTGGCATAGATGACTTTAACAGGCATGCCTGTCTCCTTTCCCACTCTTAAATATCTCCTTTGACGTGGTCAGTAAATTTATGATTTGCATGGTATCCTCCAAAATATAGCTTAAAAAAATCTAGCATTTATACATGAAAAGTAAGAAAACAGTTAGTTCTATACTCTAAAACAAACCAGCCAAAAGAAGTAATTGCACTTGAACTATGTTATCACCTTCTAAGTTCTGACGGACCTGTTCTGTTCCTGCACACTCTGCCTCTGTAGGGCATTCATGCTGGACCACACGCACGCAGCTTACTGATCAGACAATCTCCAGGGATGTGTTCCTGCCAAAATAAATACTTTTTTTTCAAGACTGAAGGAGAAACTACCAGATGTCATACTCAAGAACACACTCATTTTTATCCAGTCAGGTTGTTGTGTTGGTTTAGGCTGAGATAGTAAATTTTCTTCACAGCGACTAGTCTGGGGCTGAGTTTTGAATTTGTGTTGAACATAGGGTAGGTAATACAGAAATATTTTCTTTATTGATGAGCTGGGCTTACCCAGAGCCAAGGTCATCTCTGCTTTTTGTACTTCCATGCTGGTGAGGAAGTTAGTTGGGTGTGCCTGGGAGGTTGGGAGGAGACACAGCTGGGGCAGGTGACCCAACTGACCAAAGGGATATTCCAGACCCTGTGGCATCATGCTCAATACATAAAATGGGGGAAAGAAGGAGGAAAGGTGGGACATTTGTAGTGATGATGCTTATCTGCTCATATCACCGTCACACATGATAGGGCCCTGATCTCCTGGAGATGGCTGAACACCTGCATGCTCATGAGAAGCAGTGAATGAATCCTTTGTTTTGCCTTGGTGCAAAGTATGCATGGCTTTTGGTGTTCTTATTTAACGGTCTTTATCTCAACCAACGAGCTTTTCAGCTTTAACCTTTTCGTTTTTCTTCCTGATATCCCTGGAAGGGAAGTGTGCGAGCGGCTGCCTGGTACTTGGCAGCTGGCTGGGGTGAAATCACGAGAAATGTCAAACAGGGTCAACTAAAAAATCCATCTATTTAAAAGTTGTTTTAGGTTCTGGCGCCACCCTAAAGGCATTACAATCCAGTAGAAATAAGCAATCATCCTACTCCAAAAGCCATAAGCCCGTGTTTTGCGGCCGGTCTGGCAGCAGGCCTTCCGCGCCGGCACGACACCGGGCACCGTGTGGGGGATGGGCCGCAGCAGCGCTCGGGAGCCGGGGGACGCCCAGGCTCTCAGAGGCGCCCGCGCACCCGCGGGGCTGAGCGGGCCCCGGCCCCGGCCCGCCCCCGGCCTGCCACCCTCGCCTCGGCAGCCGCCAGCCAGCGCCTCGGGGGGCACCGGCGCTCCGCCCGCCCCCAAGCCCGCACTCACCGCCGCCAGGCCCTCGCTTCCCGTGGAGACCA
>VYXF01006140.1:257944-272683 GCA_013397295.1 Polioptila caerulea | reverse complement strand
TTATATATAATATATATTATTATTATGTTAAGTTAAGAAGTTGATATTTTGTTACTAATGTTTCATTTTCAAATCCTTAGGAGGACTTCTGTTGTCTCCCAGGAGCATCCCTTTCATAAATGTTCTTAAATTTATACACCTGATATTTATTATTACTTTTTATCTTTCTTAGTGTATTCTCATGTATTCTTTACATTATTGGACTTAGTAGCTAATAGATTTAATTTATAAATGGTCAGGATTCAGAGAAGTTGAAAAAAGATTGTAGATGATATGGGAACAGTAAATTCTAGAAGTATGTCTTGTGTTCAGTGTTAACATTTCTGACAGCTAAATGCTTTAATGGCTTGAATGCACCAGTAAAAATGTAGAAATAAAATCCAGCCAACATAGTCCTTCTTTTTCCATCTTCCTTTTTCTCAAGAATTTCATTTCCCAAGAGCTGTGTTACAGTACTTTTATAACTTAATATAAATCACATATGCTTTTATTATGCTCCTGTTTCTTTTGCCTTTCCCCAGTGAATGCACTGAATTTTTTAAAAAAGTTGATTGATTTTAAACAAGATATCATAAAAATGTCATCTCTAGTCAAAAAGCTCTAGGTTGAAATACTGGCTAAAGTCCTAAATGAAAGACCTTCTAGTTTTAAAATTATTACTTGATATAAATTCCTAGAATTTTGTGTTATGATTGGATTCTGCTGCCAGGAAAGGTTAAGCACTCACTAAAACTTTTCCAGTGTTTAAGACATCTTATGCAAATATGTTGTTTCTCCAAACAGTGTCTCTCTAAGTGGAGACACAAATATGTTTCCCACCCTTACTCTGTTCCTGATCTATGAGGTTTGTAAGGATTTAATGGCCATCAGGACTCTGTGTCTGTCAAATTTGGTGCATAGAAGTTCAGACTCAAAGCAGACTCAGAAATCATTGCACAGACATGTGCTGCAATAATATATGCATTATTTTCTAGTGAGACCAAGTTAAACTCAAAGCATGACTGTAATACCTGCCTACAGATATCCTCCTAAACACAAATATAAAGGGTTCTCTTTTTCAGCGCAGTGGAGTAACTACTTTTACTACTTACAAACCACAGATTTCCCACCAGGGACCTCACACATGGTCCTGTCCAACAGTGAACTAGGCAAATCTGGTTTCAGCTACCTGACTTCATAAACAAATATTTTGCTAAGTATCATTCAGAGGAATTACTATTTTCATTAAGAAGAATATAAAAGTTTTCCTTAGAAGAGAAATGAAGTAAAAATGAGATGCTGGATATAGCTGGTATTTCACCCCATTCACACAGATGGAGAATGTGGTGCAATGACTTTACTTTCGCCTGACTTCAAATGCACACAGTCTCATGCTTTACATTATCCATGGTTTGGGGACTTTTTCACAATCAGAAATGCTAGAAGTTCAGAAAAAATCCTCAGATATAGACCTACTCACTGCTACCTCTATCAGATAGTTCAAAAAGCTTCAATCAGATCAACAAACAAGATCTTTTGTTTTATTATTATTTTCATGGACATACTACCATGGAACACCAATGAGCTGCTGATTTTTTTTCCCAAAAAGCATCAAGCAGAAGGTGACCACACTATGAAATGTGCTAGGCTGTGTAGATGATGACCTGTCTTTCCTCATAGTGTAGCTGCATTTTCAGGCATATATTTCCCCTTTTCACTCCATCCTTGCCTACCTATCATCACATAACCCAAAATGCAGTCTCAACCAGGGGCTTGAGAAACTTGAGAGTGATGTAACAGCCTTTCACCCTGATTCAAAGTTGCATTTCTCTTGTGCTATTTCCAAAGAAATAGGTCAGGAGCCGTGTGAAAACAGCCCCATGGATCAGACCTTTCAGGAAATGCAGTTCACTGTTTTAATCGGGGTCTAGCATGTAAATAAGATCTTCTATGTACACATAGATGTACCAAAGCTTGAGTTATCCAGCTGTGACATCATTGATCACTGCCTGATGACTAAATCAGTGAAACCAGATCACCAGATAGATCATAATTAACCATAAGAACACTGACTCAAAGTGAAGTAGAAGATAATACATTTTCCAGCTTGGTAACAGTAATTTAAACAGCTCTATTATCATGCAGAATTATTGAACTAATTCTGATGTCTGTGCAGCTTATTGCCTTCATGAGCAGTTCTCCACTGCTTATATACACCATGAATTAATCAATCACTTCTGTCTAGAATAACTGAAACATCTGTTATATTTTATTCAGGATTTAAAGCTGTAAGAACAAAGGGAAAAAATGGACTTTTTTTTATTTTAATCGCACGGAGAATATATAATGTTTTACATAAATATGCATGTGCATGGCCAAAACCAATTTAATTTCCTCCAGAGTATGTAGAGAATAGTTGAAGTCTTATTTTTGATAAATACTATATTTTTAGATCACTCAAATGTTAATTGAGACAAGAGCTGAAAATAGAGAAAAAGATAAAAGTAGCCTACAGTAGTAATTCTTAGGTCTTGGTAATTGATACACAGTTGAAAGCCTTTCCCAGAGAAGTCTCAAGTACATGCTGTCCCTAACTTGGAGAATATAGCTGGTTTACATCTGCATCCAATATTTATAAATCCATTTAAAATGGGTTGGCATATTGGCCTTCTGCTTTTAAAAGATTAGTTGACACAAAATGTTGTTCTTATGGCTTAAATTTCAAAGGTTATTTTTTCAAGGCCATAAGTGTTGTGACAAGAATAAGAAAGAGCAATGTCCTTAGAATTTATTGTGTTTTTCTTCATGCTTGTTTGAACCAAAGATTCAGAAAGTCAAAAAAAGAAACTCACATAGTATGCAACAAACCACAATGCTATTGGCATTTTTTTTGGCTTTGATTATATGCTTTGCTCTTTATTTTCACTGTCTGAGCCCTCATTTGTATTTTAAGACACTGGTTTCACCAGTTTCACTCATGATAAGCACAGCTGTGTGTTAGTAAAAGGACAACTATGCTGCATAAAATTTTAATTTGGTCTGAATTAAAGCATGCCCTTTGATGTGTCAGACTCCAATTGAAGTCTCCAGGTAGTGCAAACTATAGCATCATGCAGCCTAAAGGCTGTGTTTTCCATGTTCTGAGCAGTGAGTTCTCCAGACCTTTCAGCTGTCTGCTCTCACCTCCTTTTACTTCCACACCAGCTGGAATTGGCTTCCTCCTCCAACATTCCATATATGGTTAAATACCACCTCATCTTTGTTCTTTGTTTAGCAGCTGCTTGCCAAAACCACTGGACAAAGACACGCCATCCAATGTGCTGAGCTACAGCTTCAGGAGGCATTTTTCAAACTGCAGGCTTTGTGACAAATCTTACAGGCAGCGCTGTAGCCCTTCTCCCTGAGAACATACCACAGCTTAATCTTGTTCTCTGGCGTATGCTGCACATACTGCTGGACCTGTGAGCAGTAATGAGCTTATACAAGCCAACAGGCACCAAAGTCTTCAGTGTCTTCCAAGTGTGTCAACATCCGTGTCAACAAAATTGTCACAGTAACCCTCCAAACCTCCCCTCTCTGTCTCCCATTCCCGACTTATATTTGCAGAACTATCAAGAAAATTTAAGGTGAATAGGATCTAACTATTCCCCCTCTCTTATCAGCCTTTGAAAAGAATATTAGGCTTATATGATTTTATTTTGGTGTTTTTTTTATTTTACAACCTAATCCATTGAATTAGTAATTCAAAGAATAGTAATACCAAGGCATACTTTTCTGGGCATGTGGCAATTAACGTGACTGCTCTGGAATCATAGAGATAACCTGTTCTTCTGACATCATTCAGTCACAAATCCTGCAGACAAAACCCTCAGTATGTTCAGGTTCATTCTCTGGAAGCTGAACATTAGGACTTCAGCTTACATTCAGTGAGCTTTGACCTTCTCTGTACATGCTACTCGATGCACAAAATGCAGCAGCAATAAAAAGCATTCAAGGAACAGCAGAATCATGCTGTAGTAGGTTAAACCTGAAACAGTTATGAAAATTGTGGAGAAGACCTTGCTGTTATATAGTTTTTCTTTTTATTCTCAGGAGCTCTGTACATACTGTCAAAAAAACCAAAGAAGAGTAATTTTTACATGGGGTGCATCACGGTAGTTCTGTTGCTTTTAGTACAGCAATGACAATTTTATATAGTACAGCAGCTATTCTCAATACCCAAACTGAGACTCCACAAGTGTGGAAACATATGGCTGATGACAAACCCAAACTTGTATGCATCAGTTATTTCATCACTTTCTTATTTAATCATCACTCTCTTGTTTAAATGCTAAGTATGTTCCATAGAAACATAAATTACAGTTTGACATGATCACGGCAGCTGAAAGCAGAGGGTATAAACAGAACTTTGAAATTTGCAATACAGAGATCAAAAGTATCCATCTCCACACACCCTCCCCAAGAATTTTTGCATATGGATTTGCTTCTTTTTGAGGCAGGTCAGTTCCCAGTGGTCTGTCTGGCAGCTGCATTGCTTGCTTTGGAATAACACCAAGGAACTATCTGATACAGCCTGTGAGGTCATATGTAGGGGCTTTTCTGTTATTTTAAAGTAAGGAAAAGAATCACAAAATTATTTTGGCTTATAGAATGCAACTACAGGACTTCAGACTCAACGGGGCAAGAGGTTTATCTTGGATCTGACAGGATGTCTCTTTCTTCAGCTGAAATTTTGTGGTTCTGTTACATGACCACATAGCCAAAGTCACACAGATATTAATGTATTTGGCTACACTCTCATATCTGGAATCTGAGTTTCTGCAGTGACCTGAAGTAACCTAGTGAATTCTGGTAGGCCAGGAAATAAAGACAGATTTTAAAAACCACTTAGTAGATATCTAGAACTGTGTCCCAGTAGAGGTTCTGTGCCAGACTGAAAGGGAAAAAACAAAAAGATACACATTCTGATCAGCAGGAAAAACAGTGCTCAAAAGAAACACCAGCAATACTGCCAGTGTCTTTATTAAATCCATCTTACTTGGCAATTTTTGGTGGTTAGCAGTAACTGCTATTAATTACAAAATGTAATATCTACTTAGAAACACAGTTAATGGCAGATCTGCTAGTAACAGACAATCTACTTATGAAGTAGTGCTGGATTTGAATGGCAACATAATGCATGTATACATAAAAGAATGGATGTTTTCACCACTGTCCTTCCTTTTATGACTTTCCCTTGTCTTCATAAATGCTTTTGGAGAAAGTGGTATCCTCATCCATTGTTTTGATTGCCGTGTCAAAGACTTCATGTTGTAGCAAAGAATTCCTTGTAAGCAAAGGAAGAATGAGCTATAAGGAACCAGACAGAGTTTCTTTATATGTATACATATTTTTACACACACTTCATCCATCTGTTTTCCAGAGGAAATGTGACTGGAAAAAAGAGAGCTTGGATCCTTAGAAGTCTCTCATATTTGTAGCTATTAGAGGCAACTTTCTCAAAGAAGTGCCAAGGATCTGACACACAGGACCTTATTATTATATTCTTACTAATAAATATAAAAACATGAAGGGACGGTGGAAAGAGGATGGAGCCAAACTCTTTTCAGTGGTGCCCGTGAGATGATGGGGCACCATGAGATGGAAAAAGAGATGATGGGCACAAACTGAAACATGGGAAACCCTCTGAGCATGAGGGAACTCTTTCTCACTCTGAAGATGACTAAGCACTGACACAGATTACGCAGGGAGTTTGTGGAATCTCCTCCCTTGAAGATATTAAAAAATGGTCTGGACATGATCCTGGGCAACAGGTGATCAGGGGTACAGGCTCAGAAGACTTACAGAGGTTCCCTTCAATCAATAAATGAATAGAATCTAAGGTATTTACTTTAACCATATTGTTTTGTCCTTTACTTTCAATGCTTTTCATCATGAAAGGAGCCACTGATTGACTTCCCACTTGGAAGACTCACTTTATTTTCAACATAATGTGCCACGAAGGAGAAATTGTCTAGTAACCAAAGACTGAATGAATTTTGCCATGCAAACTGCCAAACTGCTCAGTTAACCAAGATAGCAGGTGATGCACCAAAAGTATACAAGCCTGAACTCTCCTCTTGATCAAAGCTGCTGAGGTACATGTGTGTCTAGATATGTTTGTACATATAAATGTAATTTTAAAAACCCCAAACCTATCCAGTTGTCACTACATAATGATAAAAAATTTCTTTTTGAGACTTCATGAAGCAAAACACAGAAGTGTGACAAACTAATTCAAATTATGCCACCACTCTGGAATTCCCATAAACATTAAAATAGTTTTGAACAAGAGCTGCTCAGTCTAGTTTTGAAGCAGTTGGTGAAGTGTTTGCTAACAGCAGGGCCTTATGCTACTTGATCCAGTTTTGCCTATGTGGCAGCTATAGATATCCCAGACTAACGATCAGATATTTATTGCTCATTCATTTCCACTGAGACAAGTCTGAAATGGGCCCTTGTATTTGTACTTAGTCCAGTAGTGGAAGAGAATAAAAACAGAAGCCTAATTCTCTGGCATGCTTCCTGCACCCAAATGCAACAAGCATGAAGATGTGGAGCACTTCAAGTAGGAATGTTTGTGGTTTTCTCTCCCGAAAAAATCCCAACCCAACCGCAGATAGTGGACACAAAGCAGAGAAATAACATGCTGAAAAGTGAGAAACAAAGCACATACCCTCCAGATAACTGGGAAAAAAACATATTTCCCTTTGAAAATTTATTTTACTGTCGGGTCATTAACAGCTAACAGGACTGCAGCATTTGCTTACTGTACTTACCAATGAAATTAACTGACTGGGACATTTTTGAGTGAAAAGGAGACTTTGCTCAGGCCTAAAAAAATCCCTCAAGAGGGATTGGAAATACTTTGTGGACTGTGATTATTTTAATGCACCCATTTTTTATTTGTTTTAGAACTTTTTTTAATTAACCTTTTTTAATTGTTGAAATCAGCACGACACAATTCTTATGATACAAAAATAATTATTTTAAGAGATGAATGATATACATTATCTCAGTGTAAAACAAAGCATGAAGCCATGCCAAACATCTTTGGATTATAATTCTGGAATGGTTTAACAATGCAATAAATTTAGATTCTCTGCAATTGTACAAAAATACCATCATCTCCTAATGTTAAAGCAGAAATTTCCAGTTTAGCTTTGTAGAGTCTGCCTTTACAGTTTGCCAGGAATTCTTTGTCTCCTTGCTGGTACTAAAAAGCCAATATGATGGGATTAAGCCTTGAGCTCTGTTAATGAGTTTAATGTTCAAATGTGTTTCAATTTAATGGTGAAATTTGTATATTCCTGGGTTATCCAACTGTGTTGCCTACTTCTAGGTGAAATTATAAATCCTTTAGCTCTTTCAGAAGATTGGGTCTTGACTGCTGAAATTATTCTACTTGGCTGATGAATTTCCAGTCTTTCAATTTATTTTCTTTGAAAAGTAAAGAAATTGAAAGAGACTGTGAAATATAACCAAGTCCATAGGAGATTTTTACAGTGCGTGTATTACTCCAGTATTTATGTTTCCCAGAATTCATTCTCTTCAGTGAACTAAACATTCTCCACTACAGAAAAGAAAAAAACAGTCCTTTACAGAACACATGTAGTTTCAACTTTTAACAATTTAGAGCCAGGGAAGGGTAAATTGAAATTACTTTTGAATACTTGTCACATTTTCTATTTAGTTTCCAAGAGGATCCCAAGCTGAAAGGAGAAGCAGGTTAACTGGACACTGAAACATAATCATGCTTCCCTTTTTTCTATATGTCTTTCTAATTTCATCATACATATTTATGATATTCATGCTCCTCACAACTAGTTTTAAAATTAATTTTTCAGCCTTCATTTTGATGGTAAAAATGAACGGAAATTTATTGTTTAGCTTGTGAATCAGATTCACTTATGACAAAATGTGTTTTGGCTCAAAAAACGAAGTCCAGCAAAGTATCATCTTCTAAACGTATCATCTAAATGTTAAATGCCTCAAGCAACATCAGATCTAAAATGTGATTGCAAAAAAATAGGATTTTTTTTTCACAGCACACACTGATTGACTGTTTTCTTTATACAAAGTACTCCAGTAACTACTTTTCTCTTTCTAGAGTTTCCTACATTCCATAGGATTTCTTCCATTCCTTACATTGATCAATGGAGTTACTGTTTGATTTACAGCAGTCTCGATTCACAGTTTGTGGAAAATGTTTTTCTAGGTGCAGATCTATTAGAAAAAGAAGCCACTGTCATGTTTTAAATATTTTTTGTGAAGCTCCACTTCTTTTGTCCCCAGTATGCTAAGGGTTATAAGAAGCTGTGAGGAGCAAAACTACTTATTTTAGAATCACATTTAATAACTCTCAGATCTTTAAGCACAGATTTTGCAAATCATGTTTAGAAGCAGTCAGAATTCTGTGATTATTTAGTATAATCTCTATGCACACATTTCACAACAAATTGTTTTCTAATGCCAGTGAAATTAGTAGATAATGTAGAAATATTTGATTAAAGAATAAATGTAACCTCTTCAAATAATTACATCATTCATGTACCAAGAATGTAAGTTTATTTTTCATTCCCATTTCTTCAATGCTGAAGATAATAAAACCAAATTCTTCTTCCTTGGCCATAGAGTACAAACCCTTCTAACATAGACTGGAATCCAGTGTTATGCCAGCAAGGAATGGAGTAACAGTGTACACAGGAGAGGATGACATTGCCAGTGCTGCTTTGCAGCATCACCTTCCCAGGAAACATGATGTTTTGCTTTCAGTTGCCAGGCTGTAGGGAATGCCACGTATATCAACCCATTAGAAGGCTTAAAATACTTATTTCCAAGTAGGTCCATCACATCTAGGAAGTTCAAGGCTAACCAGGCTAAGACAAAGCTGATTTGATCTAATAATTAGCACAATTTGAATGGAAAGTTGGAATAGATGATCTTCAGAGTTCCTTTCCTCCCAACCTATATTTCCATTATTTTGTTTTACAGGTAGAAAAGGATCTTTTGTAGCTGCCATTACTCACTGATAGGTCACTGTTAGTATTACCGGGATTTTAAACAGGACTAGGAGGCAACAACTCCACTATGAGAATGCTGAGACATACTGCACAAACTTTAATGCATGCACTTGAACCTGCTCTACTGATTTGCTAAGAAAGTAACAAGACTAGAGAAATCTTGGTGGAGCAGAAAAGTGGCAGACAGCATTTCTTTTGAAGAAACATTTATAAAAATATTTATGGAGAAGCACGTGATGGTGAGAGGGAGCTGTAAGCAACAAATGCTTGGAAATGGGGTGACTAGGGATTGCAGGGAAAAGGAAACCTGGAATACGCTGCAGTCTCCTGGAGTGCTGTGAAAATCCGTGCATGGTAAATGCCAAGGCTACTGACACCTAAACATTTATAAAGCTCTGCTTGCCAGGTATTTTACCTCCTAATGATTTGTATGAACACAATCCTGGAAAGTGTAGAAGAGCAGCTTCCCAAGTTCTGCTTCCATCAGTTTCAGAAGATACTGGGCATTTCCAAGCCTCTTCTCAAGGTATCAGTAGGCTGCAGGATGGTGGTTTTTAGACTGGTTCAGAATGGCATTTAGGGGTGTGCCTTTAGGGACATCACCCCACAGATGTGAGTACTCATTTTTCTAAAAGCAGGGACATACTCAAATACTCTCCTGAGCTCTGGCTGTGCTGTCTTCTTATTAATTATCATCTCATTATCAGAAAAATAATGTGAAATTTCCAAAGAAAATTTCTGACAATCAAAACTAATGGTGTATTTAAAAGCCTGAGTATCTTGGTGCTTTTAAAAAAGATGGTAAGATTTTCCTCTGTTATCTGGTGATATCCTCACTGTTCCTGGCAACATGGTTTTGTATTTTCTGGCTGAATTTATGTTAAATTCACATCTCACTGAAGCTCCTCATAGCAACAGCAAAAGAATCCTATCCAATATTATTACTGTGAAAATTTAACAGACATCTTACTGATAGGCAATAGTGATTTCCTCAAAAGTAAATCTAGTGGCTAAAGGACTTTTTGTTTAAAATAGAAATAAAAAGCACCATTGTGTGAAGAGTTACTAAAATTGATGTTTCTTAGACACAGGCAGATTGTCCAGCTCTGTGATACTGTGTAATAGTGGATCTAGTTGTTACTGTGCTTCTTAGAGAGCTGATTTATTCTTGTGTAATGCTTTAATCTGACTGGAACCAGCAGGAAATCAGACTTTTATTTCATCACTCATCATACACACTGTGGAATGGATCATATAATGGAAAATATTTTCCATGCAGCAGGGAGGATTTTTTTATAATTAACATGCTTGATACAGCTGTATATACTAACAGTACTCTAAGTGATACAGTCCAGAATATTTTGCAGAAGCAAATCATGACAGACTTTAACAGCATTTATGTTAGATTCCCTTTCACAAATATTATTATTTTAGAAGGACCATGGAGTAAAGTTTTTCTCTCATCTTGTTAACAGTAATGTGTCTATCAATGTTAGATTTACTAAGTGATATGGGATTTTTGCTGGTATACAAGAAATAGTTTTGGAGAACTATGATCTCAAAAGCCTCAGAATAGGTACCCCTCTGTCACCTGTAACAGATAAAATAAAAATGAGCAGATGACCAAGCAAATACTTTTAAAAAGAACTATAAAGGTTTTAATCCTTGAAACAATATTAAAGAAAGCACACTGAGAATGTGGAGGAAGAAAATTATACAAATGAGGCAAATGTTACAGAAATAAACTAGCAACTCCCAGAAATCCTGCAGAATCCTACTGAAAACATTGCAAAATACTACTCCAAGCAAGTCTTGATATTACAATACTCTGACTACTTTTGCATTTTAAGCATACATTGTCAATTTTAGAAAAGCAGCAGTGAGCCTAGCAAATGTATAGCAAAACTACTTGGCAAGAATTTCCCTTCTTGAAATAAACCAGACTGCATGTCAGCACCCACCCCTGAGCTACTAGGATTTACTATGGAACTCAGCATACTGCAAGGGAGAGACAGAGGCTCTGTGAGATGTCTCAATGTCTGACTGTGGTATGATTTTTTTTTTAAATTTATTTTTGTACAGCTCAGAGGCAGAATATCATAGAATCATAGAATGGTTTGGTCTGAAAGAAACTGTAAAGATCATCTAGTTCTAAACCTCCTGCAATGGGCAGGGAAACCTTCCACTAGACCAGGCTGCTCAAAGCCCTATCCAACCTGGCCTTGAACACTTCCAGGGAAGTGGAATTGTTCTCAGAGCAACCTGTGCCAGTGTTTCACCACCCCCACAGAAAAGAAGTTCTTCCTGATACGTAATCTTAACCTACCCTGTTTTAGCTTAAAGCCATTCCCCCATGTCCTAAAACTAAGTGCATTTGTAAAAAGTCACTCTCCATCTCTCTTATAAGCCCCCTCAAGGTACTGGAAGATGCCATAAAAGCTTCTCTCTTCTCCTGAGGCTGAATTCCCTCAGTCAGTCCTCATAGGAGAAGTGCTCCATCCCTCTGATCATCTTCATGGCCCTCTTCAGGACACACTCAAGAAGGCCTATGTCTTTCTTATGCTCAGTTTTCTACTTTTGTAGTGTATTCTAATTGATTTTAGACTGTGATGAAATGATTGAAACACTGACAGTGGCATCCCTTTGGTCTGTGTATTTTTTGTCTACTTTTTAGCCATTGTAGAAAAGTTTTCCCTTCAATTACCTTCTTTTTACATAACTTCTTTTAACAAAGACAGCAATAGCAATATCCAAACATTCTGCCCAAACTTTCTGAATCAAGCTCTATGGTCATTATAGTGTTACAGTATATATATCCCATTTGAATGCAATTAAAATTATTTCCACAACTCCTTACATAATGTAGAAAGACAAATCAGCTCTTAATTCTTCCAGTTAATTCACACTTCCCATATAAGTCAGCTAAGGGAGACAGATAATGACATCTTACAGATTTTTGGTTATCTTTATGCTTATTATATAAAACACAAGGAATCAACTACTTGGCAGATTTCACGAGGTCATTTTTAATTGCAGATAATAGAAATAGAAAAATTCAAGACTGGCCAGATAAAATTCCTCTCTGATATTTGTAAAATTTTTCGCTTAAGGCAATTTTTTCTCCTTTCTTCCTCAAGGCTGAAACTTTTATCAGAACTTCTGAAAACAAAATTTTGCAACAAATTCACCATCTCTCCATATAGATGGTTGAAAATCCTCTCTCTCATTCAGATCTTTTGTGAAAGTCCTTTTGATCTTACCAGTTTTCATAAGGTTCCCAGTCATTTAAAAAAAGCTGCCTGTGTTCAAAAATTTGTGCGTGTTCCATACATCAGGAAATCCATATTCATCTATGCAATTAATAGCAATTTTTATAAAGCACTTAGAATTATCTTGGACAGCCACTAATTGCCATGCAATGAAGCCATCTTCCAAAGTGTCTTGACAAAAATTTTGTTGACACCATTCAAATCCCTACTGAACACTTCTCAAACACAGAATGACTGAACCACTCATTTGTCATACATTGCAACAGTTTGGTCATGTCACAGTCACTAATTGGCAAAGTTGGAAAGAAAATTGGCAGCATTCAGTGAATTCGCTCTGCCCTTACTCATTTCTCTGTGCAGTTTCTGTTTTCGAGGCAGTGCTGGGTGTTCATGATGCTACTTTGGCTTTATCACATGTGCTAGTTTGGGACCCAAGCTTGCAGAAAATAGTAAAGATTTCAACCCCCAACGCCTCTGGCTTCAATTTTCTGATACTTTTTTATTCATTTCAGCATCCAGCTTGCCTGAATTTTCATCTCCAACAGTAAATACCACTACTAAATAGACTATTCCTGTTATTCAGGTCCATAGCTTTGATTTCTTTTCCCTAATAGATCTGAGGAGGATTTTCATAATGAAGTGAGTTTTTTAAGAAGCCTACTGATAAGACATCTTTAGAAAACATGTTCGTGCCAATGAACTTCTGCCAAAATACAATCATGTTTCTTTTGACAGGTCTGGCATACTATGTAAAATCAGATACCAAACTTAAAATTGTAACTGATTTTTTCAATTCACATGACTTCATGACAGTTCCATCACACAGAAATCCACATTTTGTGACAGACAGTGTTAGGAGCTGGACTCTCCGGAACCACAAATGAATTGGGAGATGCTGGGAAATATTTCCACGGGTTAGTAATATTTCATATCTTACAGAGTAAGTGGGGGAAAATTGTAGAGAAAATGTCAAAGTTTCACTTTACATTAAAAATAAGCACAAATTATTATTGTTCTTGTCATTTTTAAGAGCACCAGAAATGCCTAAGGAAAGCAAATGTTGACTTTATCTAGACCTAAATCTATAGAAAACAGATTCTTCAGCTCAGTCTCACTTCTGCAGTCTTTCTGTAGTGAAACTTTTAAGTGAGGAAAGCATAAACCTTTTTAAGGGAGGCAAAAGTACAAGCTCAAAACCTTATTATGTTTAATCACAGCATGTTTCCCTTGGCCTTGGCACAGTTTCAAAGGCAAGGACATATCCAGCAGCATTTGGACCAAATTTGGTCTACAGTGGAAGTAAAAGAGATAAATAAAATCCTTAGCACAGCCTCAGCAGGTGCCAGCTGTTTTTCTGCACACCGTGAGCCATACTCTGTCAGCAACAAAGAAGGCACTCTCTTGCTACCTCACAAGACATCTGTTTGCTTCAGTCTTCTGTGGTGGCTGCTGCCCAAGTCAGAGTACAAGAAAATGAGTAATTATGGAATAGACTTCCCACTGGGAAAACGAATCCTGCAAATCTTGCAGAATCCTTGCATCATTTTACT
This sequence comes from Polioptila caerulea, assembly GCA_013397295.1. NCBI lineage: Eukaryota > Metazoa > Chordata > Aves > Passeriformes > Certhiidae > Polioptila > Polioptila caerulea. The sequence continues at coordinate 258,823 of VYXF01006140.1, read as the reverse complement.
GGTCAGCTTGTTCCTGGAGGAACAAGAGCTGTGTTCCTTCCATGTTTTTAAAAAGTCCTTGTTTTAAAAAATACAAATCCTTTAAAAAAACCTGATGCTCTTGCATGAATTTTAGAATCTAATTCATCCAAAGTAATGTTCTTTTCCTTTAGTAGTAACTGGAGACCATCTGCTGCAATCAAAAATTATTAGAAGTTGACAGATACCCAAAGGCAGTTTCCCATCATTAATCTCTGTAGGCCAACGGCTGCCTTGTCAAACTTTAGGATCTTCACTCTGGGTACATGGAGCACCTACCCTCAAAAATGTGCTGGTTTATGGCCAGGGGTCAGAGGTGTTACAGAAAGGTTTAAGCAAATAAAATTACTTTCTTTACACAATACATTGCAACCAGCTTTTCTGGAGGAGAGCTACATTAAACAACTGCAAAACTGCCTTCACTTTTCAATTTTGAAATTCAAAATAGTCAGGGGAACAAGAAGCCAGTGACAATGCTGAGTTCAGAAAGCAGAGGACAGTTTCTTTTGAAATGATCCAGACTTTAAAGTGCAATGTTTTACATACACAGAACTGTATTTTTGAACAGTTGGCTGTAGCATAAAATGCTTTGATGTAGAGAAAGAGAAGGCTGGAAGCATCATGAGCAGCAATTTTTCTCTGAACAATGTGGCCATTCCCATATGCAATTCCTAATGTACAGCTTAATAAATGACAGTTACAATGGATTTGGTCAGTAAGTACTCTTGGCATGAAGAAAAGATGCCATGAACACAGACAAAACTGATCTCTGAAATATGTCAGGTTTTGCAGTTACAAGGCTACTGGGTTTTGTCAGAGAGAGTAAAGAAAAGTTAAAAAGTTAAAACTATCTTCTTTTTT
>VYXF01006140.1:206089-257920 GCA_013397295.1 Polioptila caerulea | reverse complement strand
TTTTTTTTTTTTTTTTTTTTTTTTTTAATGTGCCTAGGAAGAGGTTCTCAAGGAGCATATGCCATTGCATCTCTCAGATTTCTTCTGTTGGCCACATTAAAATAACAGACATGAGACGGCAAAACTAAAACCAAATTATTGTTAATAAAAGGCAACATGGTTTTCTCTGGACAAAATATCATGCATCTAAGGGTAAGCTACAGTATCCCAAAATCATTATGAGCTGCACATAGATCTCTCTAGGTTTTCTTGTTGGAAGTTATTATATTAGTTACTACATTCATTATTAATTTTAATTGTTAAAATGGCTTTGCAAATTCAGAAAATATCCGGTTCTCTGCTTTGGCAAATAGATATAGTTTTTGTCAGTGTGTAAGCATAAATAAACCTGTAAAAGTATGATGCAGCAGGGAATCCCAGGACCCAGAAAGATTTCCTATCATCATCATCCTCCTCCTCAGCATCATCAGTGACAAAGTAACTTCTGGCTGTATAAGAGAGGGTGTTTTACATAGTGACACCACTAAGCTTTTCAGCCTCCAAATCATAAAACACCTGTGCTACTCTGGGGCTCTGCCCTGCACCACAAACCCTCTCAAACCATCTTCCATGCAACAGGTGAGACAAAGTTCAAACGGTACAAAGTTCAAAATGTTTCAGGCACATCTCATAGGACCCTCTGTTAGGGCTTAGATTTGCACCATTCTGCCATTTCTACCTGACAAGAATTTCTGCTGGCACCATTGCTTTTCTGCAACAAAGGCACATGATAGGCACAGATTAATAATAAGGCAACATCCTTAAGTTAAAATCTGAATCTGAAGATCATGCAGCGTAACTATCGTACTCTCTAGGACAATTTTGGACACCATCCTGTATGTAATCAATTCAGCTGCAGTAAAAGTCAGGAGGACCTTTTTTATTGTGTCCAGAGAGGAAACCAAGACAGTGCTCTCCACTACATGCTAAAATCTGAAGCCAACTCTGAAACAAAGAGGTTCACATCCAGAGCAGGGACAGAAACTTCGTTGGTCTGTGAAAGGGTAGGTCTCATGCATTTAACATTCCCTGTAAAAACAGCTCTAAGAAGCCACAGCAGGGCTTTGCCTCACTTCTTCTTTTGGCAGTTGCCTTTAAACCGAGGATCTTGCCTTTGGTCCGTGCCTGTGTTATGTTGCAGCTGGCTAGTCCATGTCCAGCCATGAGTCCTGCTGACTCAGACTCAGAGCTTTACCTCAAACCTTGTATTCCTGACTTGACTTTCTGGCATCCTCATCACTGTGGACTTGTGCAATGATACAGACTCTTGGCTGAACTTGGCGGCCAACAACAAACATAGTCTGATCATTTTGCTTTGTTTCTCTGGAACTACATCCTTGCTGGTGAGATCACTTGCTCAGATGTTTGGCTTCCTGCTCCCTGACAACTGCAGAGCAGCCTGTCTTTGGTGCTCTCTGACAGTCTACATCTGCTATCAAGAAAAAGCCAGCTACAGTAACATCTTCCCAAGTATATATTTAGAGCATACATATATACATGACATGGCTTCAAAATAAAGAAAACCTATAAATGAAAAAAAATCATGTAATAGAATGTCAAAACTTTCTTTTATCTAGAGAAGCATGTAATGCATAACCATATTAATAAGAAGACACTTAGAATTTTTTAAGTGCAGTAATTTGTAGTCTTCAAAGACAGAATTCTGCCAACTAATTCTTTGTAAGGTCACATGTTTGTAAAACTTTACATAATGAGAAATACACATAAGAATTTATTAGTGATTTATATCATAACTAATCCAGACCCAAGTTTCTTCCAGCAGAATGATTTCTGGTAAGGGAAGAACACATGTATTTGTTTCTGAGTTAAAATTAGGAGAAAGCGGTATAGACAATGATTCTACAATTGTGCTAGGTTTTACTGCATTTTATGAATTTTTGGCCTCTAAGGGAAGAAATACATGTTTGTTTTCTTGATCTTACAGCATACACTTTTTTGTTTATTCAAGTCTTGATCCTACAGGGCTGAGATTAGCTTTTAGGAGCTGAATAAAGCACCAGTTTTAGAAAGGATTTATTGTTGGGTTTAAGTTTAAAATATTCATTAATATGGCAGGTGGAAAACTTTCATAATGTTCAGTGATTACCCTAAATTAGAATGTTGTCTATTTTCTGTGACATGCATATAGCAGGACTAATAGAATCAGAACAATAAATCACAGCTTAGCTCACAGAGTCACAGATATTCTAGGACTCTGGTCCATTTAGGACAGTCTACTGTGTCTGAAATATATATTTATTTTTTTTAATTTGAGGAAAGCCTATCAGATAGAATAGGATAGTTGTTTAAAATAACTAACTCCAGAAAACAAATATTGTCTTGGAGTTAGACAGAGGGGAAATTCTGCTCCATACTCTTCCTTACTGCAAAAATGAAAATGTATGTAAATAGGGAATAAAAAAATTAAATTGGTCCTATGTACAATATTGATCTTGCTAGTCACAGAGTTAATAAGACAGATTTTCATTTTCGTCTTTAGACATGTGTCCATGCTCAGGACTGTTTTGGTTTGAGAAGTACTTCTTGAAATCAGAGACTTCCCTTTTTATATTGAGAGTTTACCTTGTGCATTAGTAGAAGGACAAAAATTCAGGAACAAATGTCATCATAGTCATGAAAATAACAGGTTTGCCTGTGTTAATGCAGAGGTACAGTCTGCCTCTGTCCCAAACAGCTGAAGTTTGTGACTATAGTCACTGTGACAGGGCCCTTCTGAGACTGGGTGCAAACAGCTGCAGAGAAGGATGGACTAAAGAGTTTGTGGTCAGTGTAGCCTGCCTGACCACGAGCCCCTGAAAGGTCAGAGAGCAAGAAGGCACCTAAATTTCAAAAAACCTTTCACCTCTACTCTCTTGGAAAGGGAGGACAAGAACATTGTTTAAAAAGCTTCATGATCAGCAGAACCATGAGGAAAGATGAGAAATCATAAGGTTACAGTAACGTATTCCTATGTTCTGATCCAAGATTGTTTTCCCAAAAGCATTCTCTGGAACTTCAAAACAAAACTGAAGGAGAAAGAGAAGTGGAAATTAAAAGGGAAGAGAAAGAGTGAAATGGAGAAATAAAAATGGAGTAAGTTAAAAAGGAAAGGGAAAAGAGATTAGGGAAAAAGAGAAAAAGGAAAAAGCGAAAAATGGAAAATAAAAAGGGTATATCCTTTGATCTATCTTTAAACAAGCATATAAAGTGGAAAAGGGTAATTTGATTCCATATGGATATTGGATATTAGTAATAACAGCATATCAGCTCTCTGACTCTTCTAACAAGGCTCACAAACAGCAAGGGATTAAGACAGCCATGCACAATCCAGGTCTTTTACTTTAAACTATATGCACTTTCCTCATCTCTGACTGCCCTTTTCTGTGATCACATCACTGAGAATGAGGCTCGGAAACAAATTAATTACATAATGCCCAATTTTAAGTTCCCTTTTTAAAAATCACAGAAAAAAGTAGTTTACAAGAGCTCTGCAAAATAATCTAATCTAATCTGCTCAATTCAGGGCTATCCTGAAGAATAATGTTGCCAAGAGCCCTATCTAGTCAACTTTAGAATACTTGTAAGAATGGAGATTCCACAAACCTTCTCCCCAACTTTTTCCAGAACTTAACAGTTGTCATGGTGAAGATTTTTTTCCCTACTTCTTCAATTAAAATTTCCTTTGTTGCACCTTTTGTCTGCTACTTATTCTTTTGGTCTGTTTTATCCTCTAAGATAGAACAGAAGAGTCTGCCTCTGTTGTCTCTGCCACTATCCAAATAGCAATGAGGAGGACCACATCATCACCTCATCCAGGAGTGGAAACTTCTTGAGGTACAGGGTGGATGAAGTTGTTAAGAGACACACTTAGGATCTACAAGTCAACAATTATAGAATATTGAACAGGAACAGCTGAGAAAATGGTGATATGCCAAAGAGAGAGAGAGAGGATGTCACAAACAAATGCTGTACATTGCAGGCTATTCTAGCTGCTTAACAAGAGTTTCATCTTCAGATGAAGAATGCCTTAGGTTTCTAAACTGCAGCAAGACAGGTTCAGTTTGGGAAATCCACAGATAAGGTGAAAGTGACCCTCAATCTTTAGGCTTTCCCTACAACTTATGAGACATATTTTAGGTGAACTGGCAGTTGAGAACTCTTTGTTTCATGACCATTACAGAGGTAGGGAACCTGAAGCCTGTCAAACTGATCCATTTGAACATCAGGACAGACACAGGCATTATAACCAAGTTCCTGTCCTATCCTTGTGCAGATGCAAGAGGATGTGGAGAAAAGTGCTGAGTCTCCCTGCCTCTTCTGGTTTAAAAATGCAAAGTTTGCTCCTCCTACACACTGTGAATCAAAAAAAGAAAGGCCAGAAGTAGTTGGAGGCACACAGTTGTCACAACTTCCTCGGTTAGGAAATAAACACTGCCTGTCAACCACTTTTATGATGGTGTCATTCTAAAAGACTGTTCCACATGAATTTCCCTTCATGCTTTCAGTCTGCATTGTTTGTGTTGCACTGATCTAGGTTTAGAGATTTATCCGTGAAGAAAACATAACAGAACTAAGTATTCAGACACAGAAAAACCTTTTGTTCATAACAGATAAACAAATCACACAGGGATAGTTAGTATTTCCAAAATACTTCAATGTATGGTTATGGTATTGTAATTACAAACAGAACACAAGACAAGACAAGGTATTCATGTAGATAGTTTTGCTTTCCCCATAGTTGTTTTAGGCATTTTTTCCCAAATCATGTATATACCGTGAAGTTTTGTTCTGCTGACTGTATAGGAGCTAAATGAGACAGTAGCTTCTTTTGAATGCTCTTTATGGAAATTTTGCAGTGTGTCTGGAAACAACGTGTCTTGGAATAGGCCACTTAAGAAAGGAGTAGCTTCAGTATATCAGAGGGTTTGTAAGCAAGTATTCATTTAACACTCATACTGTAAATACTCAGGGGTGTCTGCATTAACTCCTAGTTGGAGCAGCTGTTTATCCCCACTTCTTTTTTTAATGGGAACATCTTTCTTGAACAAGTCAAAGCGCATGTGGGCAAAGCAGTAACAGAGTTGCTGCAATTCCATTCTGTCTTTTGAAATTCTGTTAGAGAAGTGTAAAAAAAGTAGCTACAATACTTCAGGTCACCAGTGGTTTGTTTATTTTTCCAGTGAGAAAGCATCCTTGAAATTTTATGAATGTTTACACTTGCACTGAACACCACCCCCACTCCCCAGCTCATCATATCTCTGGACCAGGAAGTTGCTATGGGGTACTCGTTTGTCAGATTTGCATCTTGTGATAGACATAAGTTTTACTCTAAGTGCATCAGAAAAAAACCCTAGACTCCCTAAACCCACTGAAAATGCAACATACAAAAAACCCAACAAAAAATACACGTGTGGAATCAAAGCCTTGACTATAATATACGTTCACTTTAAGGAGTACTTTGAGTTCAGTCAAGTATTGTTTGCTAAAAACAAATGGAGCTATACACTACTATGACATACTTTATAGAGCACTAAAAACTAAAACTCTTTCAGATAGTTTTTTTACATTAATACCATTTCACTACAATAACGAATAGGTTATTTTGATCAAGAGCCAGATTTTTTCAGCTGAGAAAACTTTCAAAACTCGTATGTGTTTTATACCTTTCCTGTGATCGCATGTGAAAGAAACTAAAGACAGAAACTAAAAAAATATCAAACCATGTGTGTTAAACCACATTCATGGCTAACCTGAACAGGATGAAATGTTTGCTTGTTTTTTACTGTGGAAAGCATGAAAGGGTTTGAGTCATCTATACCCATACCCACAAGCACCGCAAAGTGGCAGCGCTACTGTGGAGCATTCATCAGACGAGTGGTTCCACCTCACCAAGTCAAGAGCTGTGCTGGTTTGGAGCTGTTGAAAGAGATGGAACTGAAACAGCCTTTGGAAAGTTGAAGAATAAGAAAAGCTAAGACTTTGGTCCTCTGAGAATAAAAAAGCATCACATTCATAGAAGTGATGGAGTATATTAAATTAGTCTGTAGCTAACCAAAGTGGGATGGAAGTTAAAATCCTTACTGTGGGGAGACACTGCTCCCTCACATCTCCCTCTGTGAGGCAGCCAACGCACCGGCAAGAAGGATTCTTGATCAATGGATATTTTGGTGTCAGGAATTCCAAATATGAGAGGATTCCTAGAAAAGCCTTAGGTTTTGCATAATTTTCCCTCAAGTTTGCTTTGTAGACAACCATGTACACATTAATGCCTAATAATTCCTCAAGCTATCAGCACAATTGTTTCAATTATCCACAACAACTCTTTTACACCTGAAGATTTACCTTCTCATGCAACATGACAGTGTTGAGCCAGAAGTTTTCTGTGGGACAGAAAGAAACACAGGGATGAGCAGCAACAACTCTAAATTAATATATTTCAAGAAATGTTGTACCTGCAATGTATGCCTGATGGCTGTTAGTTATCAAATTAAGACATTAAAACATGCTATGATACAGTGTGTATACATAATGGTGGGGAAGAAAGGGCCTGATACATTCTGTCACCTGATTCCTTTTCTTTGGTACCATCAAAGAAGTGAAAATAATAAACTTAGAAAAACTACACAGCCTTCTCCAACCCCAAACAGATCTCCTCTTTCTAGCTGCCTGTTTTTCCCATGAGCATGGCTCACAGCTCAAGTTGTAAAATTTTGGAAGGAATTGCTCTTGATTTTGGGACTGGATTCTGCCTGAGATGTTTAGGGTTCAGTCTATCACATCATCCGTATGGTGAATGAAGATGTTGAGGGGTGCTGGTCTCAGTATGCACCACAGGATAGTACACTAATGGAGTGGTAACTGGCACCCAGAAACTGCACTTCAGATCACTGATTACACCCCTTCAAGCACGTGTAGGTCAGAATGCTGCCAATACACATCACTGATCACTCATCTCATCCTTACTTCAAGAGTTTATCTACATGGATGTTTCAGGAGACAGTGCTGAAAGTCTTACACAATACCACAAATATCAGCTGTCTTTTCCTCACACAGTGAGCTGGTTGTTTCATTGCTGAAGGCTATGAGACTCCCGGGCAAGATTTTCCCCTTCCCACTGGTGTGCTGACTACTCCTAATCACCTCATTCTTACTAGAATGCCTTCTACAATTATGTGCTCCCACACCTTCCCAGGAACTGAGGTCAGCTGCTCAGCCTGCAGATTCCCAGGTCCCACTCCTTGCTTTTCTTGAAAATAAGAGTAACATTGGATTTATTTCCATCCATAGGATCTTCATCTGATCACCAAAATCTTTCAAAGATTGTATTCCAAAGTTCTATCTCAATGATATCAGCCAGTTTGATGAGCCCTCATGGATGTGTCTCATGAGGTCCTGTGAACTTGCAGATATCCAACAAATTTCAATGTCCCTTCTCTTAGTCTGCCTCAATGGATTACTCTTCATGCCTTCAGACTTTCCCAGTGGGCTCAGGGGCTCAGTTTCCTGGAGGGAAATCTTACCCGTAAAAAGGGAGGCAAAGAAGACATTGAGCACCTGGGCTCTTTCCATGTCCTGTCACCTGATTCATTACCCCATTTCATTTTGCAGCAGATTCACATTTTCTCTAATCTTTTTTTTTTTTTTGCTGCTGGTATACCTGTAAAATCCTTTCTTGTTGCTCTTCCCTTGCTAAATTTAATTCCAAATGGGTTTTGACTTCATGAGCTCATTCCCATACTCTCAGACTGTGTCTCTATATTTTTGCCATGCTACCTGACCCTGTTCCCAACTCTCAATATGTTTCATTTTACTGTTTGAGTATACTTATATGAAATACCACCAGAGATGAATCAGAGCTTGGATGTCACACAGGTTTATGTTCTGAAACCGTTTTTCAGCAAAACCCCAGTTACAGGCTATTCAAAATATCCACAGTTTATAGGAAATTCTGAAGCATGTCTTGGAGCACTATTCTTTTCTCTCAAGAGTCATCAACTTACTCTTTAGCAGGCAGCATAAAATTAAAATTATTTCTAGGTGGGTTCTGTTCTCCTTAAGTTAGGTTACGTGAATCATTTGTAAGAAGGGCAGTGATTATAAAATGCAATGAGGAATGACAGATGCTATAATGACCTCTTAGTCACCAACCACCAAAAAAAGTACTGAGAAAAACAAAAGCTATATTCAGCTTTCCAAAGAAGCAGAGCCAGACATCATGGCTATGTAGAGAAGTCTGATTTCACAGTACAGAGGAAGATATGTGACAAATAGGGCTGGAAGTTAATCCTACCTGAGCAGTTACAAGTTACTGCAGTAACTCTTCACAGCAAAGAGTGGATTCAGTGGCAGCAGACAAGGTAGACCCAGAGTCATAAGACTCTAGAGGTTCCCAAATATAGAATGAACTGGCTGAAGCCCTTACTTGTTGATATTTTGTCTTCTGTACTAAAGATGAAGTAAAAGACCATGAGTGATGTAGAAGTTCGTATTCAAATCTCATTGCTGAACCACTATTGCCAGATTTAGGCTTCCAGAGATTCAATGTTTGGAATAAAACACATTTGAGTGCCTCCAGAAAACCCTGGTTCTTCTCAGAACCCTTAAGGAAAACTTGGTACAGACCCCAGTTCTTCTCAGACTGGGCTGTAAGACAGCCACAAATGATTTAAAATATTGCAATTCTTTTTCAGGACACATTCAGCTCTGCCAGTTGCTTTTCCCAGGGCTTTCTGACCAGAAAGTATCCTGAATAATACATCTGTCATTTCATGCTGCTCATGTGCAAATTCATTAAAACTGAGGTTTGGTCATTTTACTAAATCTTTGGGAAAATTCTAACTGCATTTGACTCTCTGCACCATCTGTGAATTTTTAGGTTTGGGAGCAGGAGCTGCTAGAAATTGGAAGGTTTCATGAAAAGAATTAACCACACTCTAAATTGCGGGTAGATTTTGTTGTTTTATGAACCTGCTGTAATCATGTAGGTTGGCCAAATGGGAAAAGATTGTTTGAGAAGTTAAAATTAATGATGATAAATAGACACACTCTCTTAAATAGTTACCATTACTGACAGCCTAAATAAAGCAATCAGATTTCACTAAACTGTAAAATTTACTGTTTTTCTAGCCAAGGCACACTTGTGTTGGCAAAGCTACTGCATGAATTTGGTCAAATGTGAGACACCATTACAAGAAAAACCAAACTGATCCATGGCTAGCACAGCAAAAGAAAGGGGAAGAAACCACAGCCAAAGGGACAGGCAGCCTCCAAAACAAGCATTTGATCTCATAATTAACATGTTAGAATAAGAAATATGTTCTTTGGAACCCTTCCAATATACCAAACATAAGTAATGCAGTCAAATCATTCCTCCTGATGCTTGTTTATTGAAATGATCCTTCAAATCTAAATGCAAGAGGCAAATTCAAGCACAAATGTGATTTTGAGTTCTATTCAAGATCATGGAAACAACTGCTTACTCCAGACTTCCAGTGCGCCCAAGGACGCCTCCAGAGAGGAAATGAAGACAGTTATTATAGCACTATATCCACCCCAGCTGGTTTCCTCTTCTGAGGCCTCAAAAAAAAAAAACAACTAAAAAACATCTTCTGTTGCCTGGTAGAGTCGCTTAGGAGGCATGTAGTTTATTGTCCAAGAGAATTAAAATGTAGAGAGTGTTACACAGAAAAAGAATCCATTTAGAAAAGTGACAGATTGGAACAAATTTTCCAAGTCAGGTTTGCTCTACTGGTTTTATCAATCTCTTCAGCTACTGAAAGAGATGACCCCAACTGAAACCAACTGATTTTCTATTGTAAATTACTGTGTTTTGCACGGAAGAGCCTTTTATCAATTATGAAATCAGGCTCGGCTCCACATTAATAACAAGAACAACAGCTGGTAACAGCTTGAAGACGTGCCTGAAGAATCACAGTGGCTCATTCAATTTAAATTCAATTGCAGTTTGATGATGTCCAAATGCTTAGTCTGGTACAAGAGGATTGCAATGCCATCTGAGTTCTCTTTAAGGAGGACTGTGCTTTATTATCACTGTAATTGTGTCCTGGCTTTGGAAAGAATGGACTGAGCCATCCCTATCACACATGTGATTGCACACATTTGACACTCAGAGTACATACAGTAATTATTTGGCAGATGTATAGACAAGTTTGTTTACGCTCTTTATGCCAGTTCACTGCAAAGAGAAGTTCCAGTTCGCTGCTTGTAAGAATCACACCAGTTAATCATCAGCCAATGAAAGTCAATAATTCAGGATTCCTCCACTAAACTCAGTAGGTCAGGAGTGCAAAGTTTATGTCAACAGCCTAATGACAGCCTTTTTGTGTACAGAGGGCCAATGAAAGAGACAAATATTTACTTTATGTAAACTATTGCTAAGCGTGTTGCTTAGGCCAAGAAAGAGCTGTTCAGCTTGGCTAGTAATAAAACCCAGATGTCAATAAGAAATTTGTAAAGCTTCTTTTAGAGCTCATAAACATAGCATAAACTGCAGAACCACACACATTTAAACATTTTTTTATATATATGTTTTTTAAATGCAGGCACTGATTTGACTGTGAAGAACTGAGAAACACTGATAACTGCCTGAATAGCCTAGAAGAATAAATGTCATTTCTGCAAGAAGCTAAAGCAAGTCATAGGGAGGAGTCTATCACTTGAACTTCAGCAGGGTTAGCAGTGAGATTTAGCATTGAGATTTTCCAACTTTAGGTCTGTCCACAGTTTGGGTGCCAGCATGTTCAGGGCTATGCTCTGAGCACCTTCTGTTCACTAACTTAATTTGTTGAAGAAGCAAAACATGTTAAAAGCAGTCAGTGTAATCAGTGTAAGTCAAACACATTATCAGGCATAATTAAGGGCCAAGTACATGCACTGCAAGGCAGTGCCAGATAAGATGATGGACCATGCTTTTATGAACAGATAGATACGTGCTTAATTGTCAGTTGAACAAAAGAGAAGTGATGAAGTAATTCATTAAGACACCAACACATCTTCAGTCCTCCTGCACAAACCCCAAAGAAGAATAGGGTACTGTAATTGCACCATTTTTGTGAACACAAGAGAAAAACTGCAAAAGGTCTCCATGGTTCAAAGGACACTATGTTTGGGTGAAGAGGAAGAAAGTATTTTATTCCTTACCTATTTGCATACATGCAATGATAGCTGCAGTGAAATGGACTAAACTGAGATAGTAAAATTCATCATTCTAACTCACAGAAACTGCTGAGATTTCAGAACTCCTGTTCAGCTTCACTCTGAAGCAAGGTCAAATTATTTCTTGGAAATTATATTGAAATAATGATCAAATCCCACCAGTTTGCAGACCGTGCAGCTGAATTTTATAGTTCTGAACTAAATATTTCAAAATTTTAAATACATGTACTAGTAATGAACTAGGAGTTCATAACTTTAAATATAAGCTTTTGTATAGTTTCCTTGTTTTATTTTCTGTTTTATTCTACCACAAAAGCAGTAGCCAGACATTCTAGGACTTGGAAATGAAAACAGCACTTCTACTGAAAGAAAAGACCCAACACCTCACAAGTTTACTAAAGTTAAACTGGAATCCAGAAGTTCTCAAACAATTTCAAAGATCTGAATTTTCCTCCTACAACTTCCCATCATTCTTTCTTTCTCCCCCTTTTTCTGTGTAGGAAATAATCAAAAGTAGACAATTTCCTCAAGAGAAGCAAGACTTGGTCAAAACATTGTTCCTGATAGGAAATTGATCAAATTTTTCTAACTAGTCTTTCTAGTATCTTTCACGAAGTCATCCAAGAGTTCAAGCCCTCTGCTGGACATCTGCTGAGGCTTTTATTTTACTCAGCATCCTCAACCTTGCCTCTCAATTCATTGCTCCTCTGGGGAAAACAAGAAGACAAAGATGGTGAAGGCAAAGATGGCAAATTTTTCTAAACTCTAAGGGTCACTGCTTTGTTTTCAGGTTTGTAAAAAATAAGTCACACCTTCCCCATCCCTCAGTGAATGGTTCAATCCCTGAACAATTTTCTTGCCATTATTTAACCGACTCAAGAACATCTCAAGGTGTTTTTTTCCCTTTTGCCTGTAGCCAGCACAATGGTACAGCAGAAGGCACCTGCACTGTTCCTCTAAAACCACATTTACTCATTCACAGTTTCTCTTTCATTCATAGGAATTTAGAGATACGAATCTGTGCTATGAGGTAGATGGAGTAGAGCTAGGCTCAGAAAAGCAGTTCATCATTATTGACGGGGCTGGAGAATCCTGAAAAGCAGTAACCTAGAAGGAGACAGTGACCAAAAAGGACACTATTTAAAGCATATATTTAGCAGCAAAAGGCCTGAACACCAGAGAGCCAATTCATCACTCTGTGCCTCCAAACATTTTCATCTTAAATATGCAGTTTATTTCTGTGCACTCTACTGCTAAAAGGAACTGTGAGAAAGGAAAATGAAGTTATTTCTCCAATAGCTAGACTGAAAGATTTAAAGTATGAAACTCTTCTCTTCAGTTACAGGTAGAATTTATATTAGTCATGTATTTCCAGCACCAGAACGAAATTAATATTATTCCTGTCTCTGGTGTTCAACACCTGATTTCAGAAGATATTTTAAAAATTTAAACCAAGCATCAGGAAAATATGTTGTGTAATGGAAAGTATGAGACCACCATTATGTCAAGCACTTAAAAATCAGATGTGAAAGAATACAGCCAACATTTGGGAACTGGAACTTTTGTATTAACAGACAAATGAGTAGGGAATATTAGGCCAAGACATCAATCATGAAGGAACACATTCCCAGAGTAGTGTACAAGTCTCCAGTGATCTTAGGACACTTCCATATTTCCACTTGATCTTGATTCATGGTAAGGTTAAGAGTGTTTCCAGCAGCAGTAAAATTCTGGTCTGGAAGAATGTCCAGAAACGACAGGGATTATCTTTCCTGCTTCTGACTTCTGATCTGACTTTTACAGGTAGGAGATTTAAAAAAAACAGATCTTTAGGTAATAGAAATAAGCATAGATCCACCAAAAAAGAAGTTGTGTGTCAAATAAATATTTACAGTTTTTGTCAATTTACCTGCAGTTTTAATGATCTTCTGTTTATTAAGTTTTATGTGCCAAAATTTGATTCTCTCTTGTCCAGACCTCTCTCATGCACTGTCATTCACAAGCTCAAGAAAAACATTTTCATCTGATGCAACAGATCTGCCTCCAGGGGATAGGCAATATATTATATATCAGTCACCATTCAGATATAAATTTCTTAATTCTAAGGGCTGGTTTCAGTTTGTTTCCTCAATTAATTACATGTAATATACAGCATTACATATTTTTCATCTGTACCCATAGCATTTTTTTGTGATAACTAATCTGTGGCTTTTTCCCCTGCTGGAATGCCCTACCTGGGGCTTTGACTTTTAGATGCCCAAGTGTCAGTGATCTATGACAGTGTCAATTAAAAAGGCAAAACCCAATCTGAGTAACATTAAAGTCTTCATGTGTGATATCTACTTCCCATCAATACTTTCTTGTGCTTCTATCACACAGTTATCCAGAGGTCATTTACTTAACAAATTCCAACTATTTTTGTAAGAGTTTAAAAAGCTTTTTGCTGTAAATATAATAATTCCTAATGGCAAAATAATATGTGAAGCTTTTTCACTTTTCTCAAAATTACATGTAAACTTTTAAATCAGTGTTTTCTCCCACTAGTTAAATGTGAGGCTATGCCTTCCAGAGATGCTGAGGAATTTGGCTCTGTTACAAGAAAGTATGATCTGAAATTACAAAAAGACTTTTCACTGAAAGTCCATGAAGACTGGGCTGGTAAAACTAAACATTTTACTCAAGGGAGTAGAAAATCTCAATATGTTCAGACTCTTACCAGGAGAAATCTCTATGCACTGGAACAAGTATCATGTCTATGTCTTTGCACTCACACCATGCACATTCCTGATATGCCCACAGTGACACATGTATCTATCCTAATTGTAAAAACATTCAGTATTCTGAATTTCTTTAAAGTACTTTCTGTTAATTATTACACTCTGAAGATATATTCAAAAGTAGTCATGATAGGCTGTCTTACAGCTGGAGAACCAATGTATTTATCTACCCTCAACCAGAATGAATGGGAATTTAAGCTCCTAACTCACAGCAGCTTTCCTATATGAAATGATGAACAGTAAGCAGCAGAGAAAATGAAGATCTGAAGTGGTAGAGGCTCTTTCCATATTAGGAAAGCAAATCTTAAAATTCACACTTACTCTCAATTTATAAACATGGTTTAGAGAAGCCTTACCTTCTATGATCTGAGCTGCTGCACCAGCATGGATTGACAAACCAAAGAGCAGTAGCGACAAGTCCCAGGTCCACCAGGCATGCCTGGAGCAGGTGTGCCAAAGAAAAAGGGAGGTGGGGGAAGAATGAGACCAAATAGTGTAACATAGAAACACATGGGGAAAAAAAGAAAAAGCAAAATTGAGAAGAGAGAGTTCTTACCACGAGAGCATTTTCTGAAAGTCAGTTGAAAGAACTTAAGTGAGGAAAAAGTGCAGTGCACATGAGTTTTATGCTTATGGAAATAAGAAGTTAATAAAACTGGAGCCGGCTGTTTCTCCTCCAACGTTCAGACACAAGTGGAACAAAGGCAGCACTCAGGCGCTCTGTGTGACTCACTGCAATTCACTGCTCCAGCTCTGAAATCTGACTCCGTGTACACTTTCCTGTCAGACCACTGCCCAAAACTTCCTACTGTATTTATGGATGGACACCGCTTAGTGCTGTACGGCGTCCCAGCGCTGTCATTATCCAGCCCTGTCTTTCACTGCCGTGTACCCTGACAGGCAGTAGCACAGCTTCTCCAGCTCCTCCAGCTTCCCTCCTGCCACTCCCACCACTCACAACCTCCACTTATCCAATAAAATATGACCTCCAACATCCTTCCATCCAGCGTTACACAGGCAGTGATTCAAAATCTTATATGGAATGGACATTTTTCCTGCCATTTTAGCCAGACTTTATCAGAAGCAAGTTTGAAGATATGAGCAGGACAGAGCAGCAGTTAAATGGCAACAAGTGCCTGGGATTCACACCTGCACTGTCTTACAGATTTTGTCACCTACAGAGATATTTTGAAGTACATTCACTGACAAGTTCTCTAAGTTTATTTCTCATATTTACAGATATTTACACCCTTCATGTAGTTTGAGAGTGTGTCTCTACCTCAGCAGCTGTACATATACATGTCTGCTATAGACATCCTGTAGCTGAGCATTTCTAATAGTTTCCATTAAAAGAGTTATTTCGCCCCTCCCTCCTAACTCAATGAAAAGCATTTTTTTTTCCACTTGTAGTTCTTCAAAGCTAGAACTTGCCCAAGGAAGAAATTCTGAAAGGATATGCTTGAAACTAATTAGACAATTTTCAGGTCATAAGATGTTTAACAAAGGCTGCAATTGTCACTTTTTGACTAGGGCAGGAGGAAGCTTGGAAAGCACTGCACGTGGAAAGAGACCAGTGGGCTTTGGTAGATCTAGTATGAAAAGTGCTGAAGAATACCTTAGGAGAGTCAAAACTAAAAATGGATTTACCTAGGACGGGAAGTGGGGCACAGATAATAGTTTTTTGCAGTAATGAAAGAACAATCCCAATCAATAAACAAATTAGGAAAGATTTCATTTTACTTTGAATAAAATACAAGAGTTTGGGAGTGGTGGGAGAGGTTTGTTACTGTTATTTTTTTATTGCTTTTTGTTATTGCTGCTGTGGGGTTTTTTTTATTCCTAGTTTATTGATTTACATTTTATTAAATTAGGAAATGCAGAGGTTAGGGCTTTAAAATCTTGAATCTCGACTCTACCTCAGATTCCCCTTTTTTTGATTAGAAACCACAACAGGTCAGGTCTCTCCAGGTATATTTTTAACTAAGCCACAGACCAGTATTATTTGCTATCCAGCTTCTCCACAATGACAAGGAACAAAGAGATCAAATTATCTTTTAATCAAGTGTCTTATTATAAACACACACAGTTTTATCTTCTTCAGAGGACCAAGGGCCCCTCTTTTTCAGTCCCATAATATTATATCAGGGCTGAAAAATGGTTTCATCATTCACCTTTTCTACTTGAGGCTGTCATCTCTTTCCTTTCTCTCTCCCTGAAATTTCTCCATTCTTACCACCAACTGCAGTGCTTACAGGAACAGTGTTTGTAACATTTGGTGAAATCATATAAAAAAACCCGTTTATTTTATGCCTTTATCTCGCATACTAGATGTATGCTATCCTAAGAGAAAATACTGAGTTTTTAAGCATTCATGGCAAATATATTTTGTGAGCCTGGCTCACTTTTCCTTTTTTTTCAGGCTTGATATTTAGCAATAGCTACCAAGAGCCATTATTAGTCCTGTTAAGCCGTTTTTTAACTCAGTTCCTTCCTTTGATAGGAAAGAAGGAGCTTTCTGTCTCTTTATCCACAAAATATCAGTGGCTTACCTGCATAGTCCTTCCCATTGCGATAGAGTTTTTATCCAGTATATATGACCAAAACATGTCTGCCTTGGTATCTTACGGTAGACTAACATATGTAAGAGACAAATGTAGAAGCAGCTTCCAGATTTATAAAATTTGTAATGAATTTTGCGGTATACACAGCAAAGTCTTACTTATTGGATGGATTTTTTCTCCAATTTTAGAAAACCCATAGAAAGGAAGGAAGTAATATGCTATTCATGCAGATCATCTACATGAAATGCTGCTGACATGACAGTGCCTTTAGTTTCTGCTGGACATTTTAACCTTGTTGGCCAATGCTCAACATTTTTATCCAATACTGGATAAAGGAAAACAAGACAGAGTATGTTCTTGACCTCTGCAGTCCATTAGTTTTGAATGGATTGCTGTGGAGGAATCTCCAAACACTAACAGTTTATTACGCTCACTCCTGTAGGTCATGGGGATTTCTCAAGTTTCTAAGGCTCATTTGTAGGCCCAAGAATTACTAAAGTACAAGCTCTCTAAGTCAGCTATATCCATCTATCTATATATATCTTGCTCCCCACAAGGGCAGCGACATTTGTACACATCCACTCAGTTTTAACCTTGCTGTTTGTCTCGTCTCTTTCAAACACAGCAAGACTCCTTTGAATCAGGACATCTGTGCTTTCCTTCAATACTATGTCCAGCTGTCTTCAACTAAACTGGAGTTCTCCTTCTTGTTAAAAATGTCCATTTTCTAGGCAGAAGTTTTGTTTACTTTCCCTAGCTCTGTCAACTGATTACACTCCTTAAGACTCCAAATGGCAGGCCACAATTCTGCTGTTGCAGGTCATATCCATTCACTGAGAGGCTGGCTGGCTGTTGATATATATCTCATCAGAGAGTGTTTTTTACTTTCCTGCTGACTGCAACACAAATTTCTTAACTGCACTTTTCTATCCTCTCTAATAGTAGGATATAAGAGTCATAGAAATATTCTTGTGCAAAGTTAGCGTTAGAGTAGCAGTCTGGACCAAGGCCTGAGTAAGTTAAGAACCGCACTAGAAAAGAATAAAAGATTTATCTTTTGCTTAGACTTCTCCTGAGCATGCACAAATAGTTGTCATTTACCATATCCTCTGGTAAAGAGGTCCATGGCTCAGTTACAAATATAATAATGAAGTCTCTGCTTCTTTGTTTTCAGCTTAGGTCCTCCTGATGTTCTTTGATGTCTCTGAGTTCTTGTACTGAATAGGGTTCACCAAATCAGTGCCCACTCTTTTTTTCTCCATACCCTTTGTGACTTAAGAAGCCTCTTTTATATACCCTTACTTCTTGTCTTCTTTCTGTACTAGGTGTGAACTTCCTTGGTTGTCTCTTGTACTGCAACCATTCCACACCTCTAGTTATCTTTTTAGTCTTTCTTACAGTTTCTGTGTTCTAGGACACAATTTTTGATCTCTGGTGGAGTCACAAGAATCATAATTCCACATGATGCAGTTAATCCCAAGATTTCTCAAGTGACAAAACAATGTACTCTGTCCTTTTTCTGGTAACCTTGCTTTCTTGACTGCAGCCAAGATGACATCTTAATGGAACACTCATAAGCTCAATAATTCTCACCTAAGAGGTATTTTTATGCCCAATTGGGATTTCTCCTCCCTCTGAATAAATTTATAACAAATGGTAGAAATTAGTGTAATCTACCATTTAATTCTCCAGTTATTCCCTCCTAGAAGATCCATTTGGAATTCTTTACAATCTGTCCCATCTTCATGAAAACAGATAAGATAAAAAAAGAAAAGATAAAAAAACCTCATGAGCCAAGTTCACTGCACAGCACTCATGTAACTGCCTGCTCTCATTTAATCCCACGAGAAAGATGGAGAGAGGCTACAAGTGCATTTAATGACAGGACAAGGAGGAATGGCTTCACACTGACAGAGAGTACACTTAGACATTAGAAGGAAAGTATTTACTGGGAGGGTAATGAGGCACTGGAACAGGTTGTCCAGAGAAGCTGTGGATGCCCCATCTACATCCCTGGAAGTGTTCAAGACCAGGTTTTATGAAGCTCTGAGATTTGCCGTTGCCCATGGCAGGGGGTTGGAACAAGGTGATCTTTAAGGTCCTTTCCAGCCCAAACCCCTCTGTGGTTCTATGATAAGGCAGGCAGTAAGAATTCATCTGTAGAATTTTAGTGGTAACAAATCTCTACTACAAGGGCTGCCTGTATATTCCTGATATTTTGCCTTTTAATCAGTTGTTCACTCACAGACTCATTTCTTGCGCCTTGGCTTCCTGAAAAGCCAATCATTTTGAGTACTTATTTTAGGTAATGGATTCCTGCAGAGTGTATCAATTTGTCCAGAAACTCTGAATGACATTTTGGCTTTGAATATGATCAGCTGCTAAACAGCTAATTTCACAGTGGTTTGGTAATACACTTTCAGAAGCATAACAAATGATGCAGTATCTGTTTTTCTGTATTTTTCTCCTTTAAACAAAGCACCTTAGGAAAAAAAATCTATAAATGCATATTTTAATATATACCTGTGGAGGACTAAGTGTATATTTATGTACCTGAAGACAGGGCTGTAGTAAACCTTACAGATGGGTATAAATTAAGGTCGCACAGCAAAAGAATTCTAGCATTTTCTGTCTCTTTAGTATTTAATCTCAATTAATTTGATTTTCTGCCTACTCTATCTCTCCCTCACAGTATATAAAAAGCATTGGAAAAAATGTTAAATCTTTCACATAGCTGGTGCTGATTGGCAAAGACAGCAAGGAGGAATCAGAGACCAGAAGCTTGCAATGGAAATCCTAGAAAGGAAGCAATCTCCCATCAGTTCTTACACTGAGAGATGGCTTTTGAAAGGGAAGAGACAAGGTCTGTTGGGCACACAGGTGAGTAAGAAAGTGGATGAATAATTCAGAAAAAGGAGAGTAAGACTGAGTGAAAAGCTTGGGACAACAAGTTGGGAAGAGGTGAGCACAAAGCTAAGATGATTGGAAGCCAGTTAGAAAGCAGAAGGAAAGGGTTGTTTTTTTACCTGACACGAGGTAGCAAATACACCAAGAATAAATGTTTAGGCATATATATATATATATCCTCTACAAATTCTGACTCAGTTTTTTGCCAGGCAGCATGACAAGAAGAGGGAAAACTCTGTGATACTTCTGTTATAAGCAAGAATCCATGAAACCTACAGGCAAAACATGACTTGTGCCATACTTTAATATTTCAAGCAGTTTATTCTGTGAAAAAGGATATTTCAGTACTTCTGGTGGCACTTTTAAGTGTCAGTATGCCCCTATCTGTTTTTGAGTTTGTGTTGAAAAAATGAAAAAAACATTGAAACTATTAAACAACTATTTGAAAGACTCACAAAAACTATAATTTCCAGAAATGGCAGAACTGTTTCTGGTGAAGTTTATGGTATTAGCATGAGACACTAAGTCAGTGTTTAGAAACTGTACAAGCAATTGGAATTATTCAATAGAGCATGTGGGACAGCTGTAAAACTGAGCATAAATAGATGTTCTGCTTGTAATTTAAACTCATGTACATGGCAACACCAATCCTACTAGTATACTAAATTAATTTATCATGAGCAGAAGGGTACATAGTTTTAAAGCATATTTAAAAAAACAAGTCTTAACCATATTAAGTACACGCATTGCACTGAAAGGCTCCATTCAGACTAAATGTCACACATTCCTTTTACATGAATAAACCCAGAAAGAATTATATGCAGCACTTTTCTGTCTGTCTCCATGTGCAGCATAGCTGAAGAAATATTTTTTCCTCCACACACATGCGCACATGGCCTGTCACAGGGCACAGAAAGTAAAACCTTCACCAGGATCCCTCTCCCTTTCTGTGCAAACTAACTTGACTCAAATATTTTCCTTGCAAAAATACTTATAGAGCTTGACCCAATGAGTGACCTTAGTGATTACTTTTTACACTGCCTGTAAACCTGTAAAAGACTGCTCTTCTCTACTGGGACAAACCCCTTTTCCCACTGAAGTGTATGAAGTAGGGCTTTCAGAAAAGTAAAATCCTACTTTTTAAGCCAACCACAAGGTGATGCAAATGTCAAATCTTTCACCACATTAGATTATTTTCTCAAATTTCTGCTTTGCAAATCTTCACACTAACATGGACAGGATAAGTGAAAAGCAACTGATGTCATCTACTTGTACTTGTGCAAAGCATCTGACCCTGTCCTGCATGATGTCCATGTCTCTAAAGTGGAGAGGCATGGATTTGATGGATCAGTGGATGAGGAATTGGCAGGATGGTCACACTTGGAGAGCTGTGGTCAATTGTTCAATGTCCAGATGGAGATCAGTCACAAG
The DNA here is from genome assembly GCA_013397295.1 of Polioptila caerulea. Lineage (NCBI taxonomy): Eukaryota > Metazoa > Chordata > Aves > Passeriformes > Certhiidae > Polioptila > Polioptila caerulea. The sequence goes on along the minus strand of VYXF01006140.1, from coordinate 237,030 downwards.
CAATATTCCTCAGGGGTTCATGTTGTGACTGGAGCTGTTCAACATCCTTGTCAGTGACTTGGACAGTGGGATCAAGTGCACTCTCAAGGATTTAAACTAGGAATAACAAAGGAGGGACAATTACCAGCAGTCCTGTGAAAGTGGGGTGGATAGGGATGATTAGCTAAAGGCTTGGATGTTGTCACAAAAAGCAGAAAACACGACTTAAATAGGGGCAGCTCCGGAATTTGCCTGTAACCAAAGCAACATCACTGGAAAAATACAGGCCCTTGGGTTTCTAAGGGTTCAATCATGGAGGCAGTGTGTGATGGCCTACAGGCCTTTCCTACTTCCAGAAACTTGATGGAGGTGGTCCTTCCCCTCTGCTCAGCACTGGTGAGGTCACACATGGAGGACTATGCCCATTTCTGGGCCCCCCAGTGCAAAAGTGGTGTGACCATAATGGAGAAAGTCTAATGAAGAGCCACAAAGAGGGTGAAGGAACCGATTCCTTCTCAGATCCCTTTCCCCCTCAACCATCTGTGCTTTTGGCATTGCTAATATAGGGGAATCTTTAACAATCTAATTGAAGGATCGCCATTAGTCTTTACCTAATTATTGCAGGAAAAAAATGAAAAATAACGCAAGAGTACTGATATACAGGAAATGATGCAGTAATTGCAACAATATCATTAAAAATTGAACACACCATTTTCTTAGCTTCCAAACCTTTTCTGATGTTATGCTCATCCTTTCACTGTCCCTCTGGGTCCTAGTCTGGCGTTGGCCTTGGGGACAAGGTCTTAGAGCAAGTTCTCAACATCTGGAGCCCTTTACAGAAGGGAATTCTATATTTGTGCTGATTGCTTTTACTTCCTCCAACCTAATATACATTGGCTTTGGATTTAAGACTTTTTAGAAAGTGTAAGCAAAATCCAGGACATAAAAGATGAAAATAAGATAGTTAAGTGTAACTAAGTTATAAATTAAAACTATAATCTATTCAGAAAAAAATCCCATCACATATTGAGATGAAATGTCCAAATAATAGACGAGTTAGAACAGAAGATCCTGATCACATGAAGTTTAACCAGTGCAGTTCTCACCAGCTGTCAGTGGGAAAATGCCAGTCAAGGCCACTGTGTATGGTGCTCTCAATATGATGGCTACATTTGCTGGCAGGGTGATGTATTCATATTTGTGTCTAGAAAACATATTTCTGATGAACATAAAATTTCACTTTCAAAGTGACATGGCTCCGTGTTACAAGAAGGTAGCTTTATTTGCCAATGTAGCATAGCAGTGTAACAAAGATCTTTGAAAGGCATTTCTCTTCCCTCTTCAAATCTCCTTTATCCAATAGCTCAGCTGCCATTATATTACTTAGAGAAAATAAAGGTATCCAACTTTCTTAAAACTGGAACACATCTGTAAGGATTAGGAGAACTAATTATACTCAAAAGCAGAAAATATCAAAACATTCTCAAATAATCTTTAAATCATGCTGTTGGTAAATGATTCTTAAAAAATGTTTAGAAAGTCCATACCATCCAGTCTTAAGACTAAAGGGCCATTAAAAATTTTAAAAATGTTCAAAGCAAAACACCGTTTAAATAAAAATGTCCATTTTTTTTCACTTTTCAGTTTAGAGAATGGAATTGCTTTTCTACAAGAATAGTGTTATTTGAGATTTTTATCTATCAAAGAACTTTAAGGATAGTATATGACCACTTTAGTCTGGCTTCAAATTTTACAGATAAATTGACTTTTGTCCAAGTGTGTCTGTTTCTGCTTTATCCATGTATTTTTGGTAAACACATTCCAAAAGGCAGATTATTTTCATGCAATTTTGTGAACTCTTCTCCCTCTCTTCTCAAAATACAGTGAATTCTGCCTTCCATATTGCCAACCTTGCCATTACCAATCGAGGTTTTTCTTCTCCTGATCACTTTCTGTATGAGACCTCCGGAATGCTTGTTCAAGAGAACCTGTTTAACCTGTTCAGAGGTTAAAACTGAAACTTGTCCACCGGTAGTGAGATTGCTCATTAAGGGAGCAGGGGAGAGAAAAGCTGGACATTTAAGTACCACAAAAAGGAAACACACAGTGCCAGCAGGACAGAAAGTGTGTTTATGCTGTGTGTGACTGTCACAGAATAACTTCCACCCACACATATGAGACAGAAATAAACACATTATCCACACATGTACTTGCCTCTTTTACCAAAATCTAAAATGCAGTTATTTATAGATCTTAAAAAAAATTATGTGGACAAAACATGCTTGGGGCAGCAATGTGATTCACATCATGTTGTAAGTCTGACTTTTTTTCATTGTTTCTGTTTTAGGAAGAGGTGTTTGGCACACAAAGACACCCAACAATGCTTTACACAGAACTATTCAAAAGTAAAAAGGGACTCACTTCCATAAGTTAAACAAACAGATGACTTCTGACACTGCAGCAAAGATTGCTTAATGCTATCAGAAGCATTCACACAGATAAGGATTATGACTAGAGGTAGTCCCTATTAAACAACTATCAGCAATGCACTGATAATAACAGGGTTGGGAGGGGTAGCAGGAAGAGACCAGGAAGCCAAGATCTGTGTGCAGTGCTTCATATAATGATGCATTCATCACTCCTAAGGATCTTTGTCAAAACAGACTCTAAGCTATCACCACCAAACTTAAAATTAAAAGGTTATTTTCACTCAGTACCTCTTGAAATGAAATTTCACTGTCTAAAGTTTTAATCACAGATTAAGAAGAAATGACCAGTGACAAAGTAGCTTTAGCCAGGAAAATGATGTAGTCCCCAATACATATTCAGATAAATAAGAGTACATCTATTTACCTTACTGTCTTCAGAGAGATGCAGAGTATGTTCCCTGATTTCCTGGAGAATTGCATCATAGATCCCCTAACTGACCAACTCACATCCTGCACATGCCAACTCCCAGCACAGCTTCTGCCTGGTCTGCTGTGCTGCAGCTGCTCTCTGAGCAGTATTGTTGCACTGATGGGCCTACCCTTGTTCAGAAGAGACACCGAGTGCAGTTCTGATGCATTCATAACTGTAGGAGCACTAGCCTAGTGGGATGGAAATGCTCATGCCCACAAAAGCCATGAGAACAACTATGGGGAATGGGAAATTTCTATCTTTGACTGCTCTACTCTATTAATTTTGGCTGACATTAGCCAAGGAGATCTAAATTGTTTTGCCTGTGCATCAAGACTCCTGCTAACTGCTGTGATTGTTGTTAGTGAATCAGCTTAGAATTCTTTTTCTTTTTTTTCTCCCTTTGCTGCTGAAATGCAATGAGCTTCACTTTGTTCATGGGTTAAAAACAAACAACTGTAAAAGCTTAGTTTGTTTTTTGATGATACAAATTCTTTTTGCCAGATGCATCCTTTGCTTCCTAAATAATAAATTCTAAAAAATTGCTTAGCAATGGTAAATTAATTAATGCTGTGCCAATATTCTCTGGCTTTTTGGTTCTACTCATGAAGGTTTTAATCTACAAAATACTTTATCATTATTTTCTTCCTGGCTTAACACACAAATAAAGATGTGCTAACTCACTCACCCTGTATTTTATCCCTCGCTAACAGAGAATCTTGCAATACCTGAACACCATTACATGAACAACAAATCTTTTCTGAATTGCCTGTGTTCACACCTCACTGCTTCAGAAACCAGCTGAGCAGTGAAGACAAGCATGTACTAATCTCCCATAGTCTCGAGTCTCACCTGCCTTTCCCACTCCATCACTGCATCACCTAATTATAAGCATGTTTTTCTTTCAGCTCCCAGTCCCTGCCTGTCTCTCCATGTTTTCATAAGCTGTAAGCCAAGTTTCTACCCCACTTCATTCCTTTCAACCATTTTTTTTTAATCAGACCTTGTAGAATTATTTTAGCTTTCTATGTAACAGAACCTAGGGAGGACAACCTGGGTAAGAAATAGTACTAGTTAATTAAACAAAACTGAACAAATATAAATAATTTAAGGACATGAGCCAGTACTGTGAATGCTGAGTTTACCAACATGCTCTTCTCCCCAGCACATACCTAGCACATCCCTCAAGCCCTTCTAGAAGTCTAGTCAGCTTTCAAATGAGGGGAAAACTCATTATCATTCCCTTTCAGTGTTTTCTATTTCTCAGTTTTAAATTAACATGCTTCAAGGTTCTGCTTGTATTCATGTGATGGGACTAAGTTAACAGAACACCTGGAACAGGCCTGAGATACACCCAAGATACACCTGGCAATGTGGTCCTTCTGCCACACTGTGATACCTCCTACTCTGGTATGAATTGGGTGTTAATGCACTGGCGGTGTCAGCCACTCCTCAAGACATCAAACGTTCATGCCTTGCCTGTAAGGATAAGCTAACCTGTTCATACTGTTGCCTAGGCAAAGCAGCTGACGACACTTTTATTTTTACCATCCCTGAAGGGTATGTATAGACCTTCTGCTTGGGTTTCAGGGTTTTCTTCTAACTACCTTGCCCAGCTGGAGCAGCCACAAACCCCCAGTCTTCCTCAATGACTATGTAAAACCCACTTCTTTGGTATGTGGGTTACAAAAACACCAACAAAAGGAAAGGAAAAGCCTTCTGAAAGAGGAAGTCAAAGAGGGAAAAATATATTTTTGTGCACGTTCTTTTACATCAGTCAGGATCACGCATGAGATGCTGCACTGTGCAGCAACAGAGAAAGAAAGAAGAGATATTTCTTTTTCTCTTCCAAGACTGAAGGCTGTCTTAAAACAAAGAGCAGTTTAAAGTCATATATGTAACAATCAATCAAACAAAACAAAGAAGATATATTTTCAGAAAAAAGAGCTGAAGATAATTTTCTGAATAATAGTTGTAAGAGAAACAGAGGAAGTGGCTCTCCGATTTTGGATTTTCCAAAATTAAGCATGGCAGTTATTTGTAATTCTGCTTCTTGGAAGAGAACAAAACAAGACAAACAACAAAAGCAAAAGACCAACTTAACAATCACAAATTGCTAGTTTTCCAGACTTTCATTCTTCTGTCCTCCATGCCCAGATTCTACATTTTCTTGAGTATTGCCCAAAAAAATGGAGCAATATCAACCAGCTACACCTGCAAAGGCAATGATAGCATTGTGGAAAATGCCCAGACTAGAAGTGGAAACTTACAAGGGTAGTTAAGAATTTACTTTAGGACAATTTTGATAGCTGGTGATAAACCAGTAAAGAAAAAAATCTGGGTTGGATTTTTTGCACACAGGTGAACATGCAAATAGCAGGAAAAGCTTAATTTTTTTATTTAAAACTGAGTGCATTTAGTAAGGTGTGACCAATATGAAATTGATAGAGGGTCTATGCAGGTCTATGAAGTCCTAATGCTGATCAAGGCTTTGTTTTGGTCACAGAACTCTGTTGCTGAGGAATTTTCTTTCCTTTAGAAGTGCTACAAACAACAGGAGAGAGGGCACTGAGTCAGTTGGTTCCTGGCTAGAGCAACTACTGCTGGAGAGCACAGGGATCTTTCAAACAGAGTTTGTGTTTACAGAGGTGACTTGTCAAAAAACATGTGAAGTTTTGCATTATTTCATTTTTGTAACCAGCCATAGTACCATATATTTTAATATCATATATTAAAAAGGGATTTTACAAGCACTTGTTTGCACTGATAAAGAAACTTGTATTTCCTTGGCTCCAAGAAAGTATAAACAAAGGAGAAATGGAAAAAACAAGTAAGATTAACAGAAGGTTCTTTTAGCACAGACTCATTTTAGCTTTCCTGAATCAGTATAATCCAATGCAGATGTTCATTTGCCTCATTCTTGGCAACTGTGTTAGATGAACTTCCTCTCCTCAGTAACATTTTCTCAGGGATTTATTGTCCCTTTGTTAGTCTGCCCTTAAATTGTTCATTCCTTTCATGTGACAGTGAAAACCCAAAATGGTGACAAATGAAGCTAAACACATGAAAGAACCACAAGAAAATAGTAACATTATGTAAAAGTAAATGCAATATTTAAGTGATTTAAGTAAAAACAATGATCTTTGCTTTTGTTTTATAATTTCTGATAGTGGTGATGATAGTGGTAATGAGCCATTTATTAAGTCAAAATGAACTAAATAATTACATAAGAAAAGTAGAGAGATGGAGCAGTAGAAATAAAACAAATGACATGGACAAGTTTTACACTTAGTCACAAATGTACATAAATGTGCTCTCTCAGAATTTTTTTCAATAGTGTAAAGCATTAGGTTCTCAGATAAATGATTTTTACTCACAACATGAGTACACAGCTTCTGATAATATGAATATGGAGAAGCCAGTACTGCCAAGTTCTTAAGCATTCAAGTTGTTCTTTTAATTGAAAACTTTCCATTTGCTTCGATGCAGAAATGTTACAGATGGTCAGAGCCTGGAGAGAACTAATAGGCATTAATTGTTCTAAGAGCCTCATGAGGGACCTTCATTCTGTCTGTACCAAGAGCTCTATTAAGCATGAGGGGGTTTCAGTCTCTGGGCTGTGTTGCAAATGTAGCTATCTGTGCTCCTGTCCCTGTTACTACCTTGACTCCAAAAAACCTGTGCTATTTTATCACAATTCTATCTCCATTAACACTAGCCAAAAATGTGTCAAAGAATTTTAAAAATGTGTATGTTAGGTATTTTAGGGAAATGTCTACTTTGGGGAAATTCAGTTGGAGAAAAACACAGTTAGGAATCACTAATTGTCCTTATGCTAAAAACAGTTTAATCAAGCCCAGATTTTATGAAACTCTAAAAGGAAGACATTTTACATTGAGCAATCTTTTATATTACCATTTTTTCCCTTGAAAATCCTAACTGGAGTCCTGAATCCCAGACTCTTATCTATTCCTTTAAAAGTGACTGAGAAAAAAAAATCACAGTGCGACCATTCTGGGGCTTTAATATAATGAATGTCTGCCTGAGATTGCCAAATCAAGTAGCCCAAGAGAGGCAGATGAGCAATTCCCCAGGTCCTGCCTGTGGTGAGGCTGATCCAGTGTTCCCCAGAGGCACTCAAACATACATGGTATTGGAGTACACCTGGCTGGCCACACAGACCATCACAGGCAGAATACAAAGCACTCCCAAAGAGCACCATCCTCTTCTTTCCCATGACTGATAAGGATGGAAGCCCACCTTAATATGCAGCCTGTCCAGCTGCTGTCCATTTCATCCTCTGGTCTTTCAGCTGCCCCTCACATAGGGACATACACATGCAAACAATTCTCTCCGACAGCTGGTCCAGTCCTGTGGCCCTGCCAACAACCAATCCCCAGCCCCACCTTCTGCTCACTCCACGAGCCAGCTCACACACCCTCTGGTCTCCCCAGCATTCAGCTCAGACTTAACAGTCTGCAGTGCATTTCCTGCTGCCTAAACCTCCAGATGCTCTCATCCACACAGATTGACTCCACTAACCAGAAGAAAGGCATGGCCAGGAAAACAGACGGATCAGACATCTATGTTCACAGGACCAGTCCCTTTTTTCTCCCTTATCCAGCTATTTTTCCATGATTGTTCCTCCCTGAACTGTTATGATTGCCCCACCTACCTCGACCTTTAGTTCTTCCCTTTATCAATCCCAATAATGAGGCCCACACAGCTGTGTCTGGGCAGTGACTTCTTCTGCTCCACCTTAAAGCACATTTCATAGGGAACGGTTTACGGGAGTCAAAGGCTAAAAGCATGAGATGGAGGCTGGTGGTGCCATTACATGGCTGTGCCAGAAATACAGCTTCCTTTGTAGACAATGTCTGGTCCAGGATTCCTGCACTGACACATAGCTTGAATGTAGCACAAGCTGTGCCTGCAGTCACTCAAACAAAAATATTTTAGAAGTGTGGTTGTGGCTGTCTCAGTTGCAAGTTCATTACACTGTCGAATATAAACCAGACTTAAACAGGTCTAGGAGTGCCTACATAAAGATGTTTAGCATTTTAGGAAAAATAATTTTAACAAATTTCTTGTGTGGAACTACTAAAAATGCTTGTCTAGAGTAAGACTCATTTATCATTCCAATATTTATATGTTCCTACATTCTTTGGCCCTCAGCACCAATGGGACATCCTGAGAGGGATGGATGATGCTGTCCATGATATAGAAATCACTGTCAGCACTTCAATACTTCTTGTTTTTTGTGTGTGTGTGTGTGTGTATGTGCATGGTTTTGTTCAGTTTGTTGGTTGGGTTTTTTCTTTTGTTTTGTTTTGGTTTTTTTTAATTTGATTTGGGCTTTTTTGGGGGGGGGTTGGGTTGTTTTTTAGTTTTGTTTTGTAGTTACTGTTTTTAAGAAGAATTCAGATTTTTAAACAATTCCTTACCTCTCATGAAACTGTTGTGTTGCAACAAATAGGAACCAATTCTTGTTTAATCTTGAAAACTTACCATTTCTGATCTGAAAAGCAAAAAAGTGACACAAAAATTTAGAAAATCTGCTTTACCCAAAATCCCATGGCACATTCTAAAAACTGAACCTACAAACAAATTAGTCACTTTAATTGTAACATAGAAAATGTACCAGTAATTAATTGCTGGAATTACCTGGGGGAGTTCCAAAGCAATAGATCTGGATCAGTTCNGTAACATAGAAAACGTACCAGTAATTAATTGCTGGAATTAAAATCTACTTTTTTTTCTTACCTGAGGGAGTTCCAAAGTAATAGATCTGGATCAGTTTTGGGTTTTTTTTACACTGTGTCTGATGCCTAAAGTATCAACCAAAGTATGAGTACTCTCCAGTCTAATTTCCTGTGAGCGGAAGAATATCCTCCAAAATATATTTACAACAGAGGATTTTGTGGCAGTTCTAACTGTACAAAAAATAAACGCTGCATTGCTTATTATGCAATCTGATACCCTTTGCCTGTGACTCCCATCTCATCATTGAAAGTTTTGATTCAAATAACCAACACCATTTTACATTGACTAAAAAATAGTGAGCAAAAATTTTCTAGATAAAGTAAGATCCTCACATACAGTTGCCTTGTTATTTCACTGGGCAATGTGAAAGATGATTTCTCAACGTGAGAGCACCATGAAAGCAAAAGGATAATACTAGGGTCAGGACTAGGGCCACTGCTGACCCTTTTCACTGGGAGGTACAGGTAGCCCCTAGCCCCAGAGACTTCTCTTCTGTGCATAGGCTGGCTGTGGAAGAGACCATGGCTCCAGTGACACCCCCTTTTTTCACCTGTTGCACAGAAATAGTACACACACAGGTACAAAACATCTGGTTCATGCCTCAAAAAGAGGCATTCAGAACCCTGGTAAACTTATTTCATTAAAATAAGGGGAGAAGTTAAATTAACTTTAAAAGGCCTTCTAAATAAATTCCGCGCTGTCAGAGGAATTGCTTCCAGGGGATTCATGTGCTTTCCACTGTAAAAAAGTGCTTGTGTGCTTTTAGTGAAGCTTTTATTTTTGATTAAGGAAAGTAATAGCAAAAATTTTAATACAGTTTAATGAGCACATACAGGGCCAGTATCCTAGGAAAACCGAAGCTGGCACACAGTTTCTGCTTATTGCCACCCAGAATTTCCTTTCCACTACCACTATGTATATTAATTCCCCCACTGAGATTTAGGAATAGGCCAGCAGGAAAATTTCAATGTATGTAGTTTCTCAAAGACTTAGGCAACTGAAGACTCAGAACAAGACCAGAGTCAGGTGGAAGGCAATTCACAGCCAGGAGCAGCAGATAGGCAAGACTATGACAGTCAGCACTAAGTTTGATTTCAATTGATCTGAAGCAAAAGCTAGGTGAAGGCCAAAACCTAGAAATTAAATTTTCCATCAGTACAAATCGGTCAATTGTCTTTCATCAATTTTCACACACATTACTCTTCTGTGGGCTTACTAAACTAGCAAAGAGTTATCCTGTTCATTTCTGCTGTGCAAATAAGAATATTTGGCTTACAGCATGAAAGTTGAGAACCAGGGTCAGGAAGAAGAATTTGCTGTCAGGGACAGCAGAAGAAGGGAAAGACCATTTGCTTTCTTCATTTTGACCAGTTTTGAACACCACAAGAAGACAATCATGCCCAAATCTCTGCCCAAATATTGGACAACATGAAGAAAACAACACAAAAATTGTTTCAATTTAAGCACATTCTTCCAAGCTAGTACTTCATCTTGCACTGCATATTTATAAACTGAATAAGCACAGTAAAATGAGTAAAGAGCTATGGATCATTTCTTCATGTCCAGTGAATCTGTAAATAGTTGGAAAAATATTTTTTGAAAAGTGTGATTAGTCCCACCTTCCCAGGTCTTTGTGGCAGTGTGCAAAGGAAAGATCTCTGAAAAATCAAACAGGTTCCAACAGATGGATGCACTCCTACTACAATCTGTTCTCCCCAAGATCACTCTGGGGCACAGGAGTGAAGCAGTGCATGAGAGTTGCTTGCCTGCAAATAAACAGAAGGTTTCTTTCACTACAGCTAATGCTTCATACTTTCTTGATATGAGTATTAAGTATATAAGAATTTACTGGCTCGTCTGAATAAACACCACATGAGCAGCTGTACTAAGTATGTCAGCAGTGCACAGAGTAGAGCTGTTTTATTTGTTTGCTCAATACAATGTGTTAGCCATGTATAAAACACACACAGTCACTGAACCTATGTGTAACTGACTGCAAAATTTATTACAATAGTCATATATTCTAATATGTAACTAAGAATCAAAATAGGTTGATCATATTTAAAAATCATAAATATGCATTTACCCTCATGTATACTGTGTATTAGTTATTTCTTCTTACTGTGTTTGTGATCAGAAAAATCCATGAGTCAGAGTCATTCAGTCAAGAAATACAGTGATAACATCACTGGTGCTTGAGATAAAACAAAGGTGATTCTTATGGACTAGATCTTCCTGGGAATCTACAGAAGCAAATGCAAATAACAACTAGCCATAGTTATTATTTATTCTGTCACTCCTCAGTGGCTTGATATACTTTCAGGATCTAGGCTAGAAAGAAAACCCCAAACTAAATGTTAAGAGTTGGATTTCATCTTGAAATAACTAGGAGTCAACTATGGGTTTTGTTTGCATAGGGACAGAGTGGACATTTTAAAGAGCATTAGAAGACATTACATCTTGCTTCTTCTTCTGTCTAGGCTTACCCTGCAGAAAAACTGTTCTCTTTCCTTGACTAAAAACAAGAAGTACTGAAAATGTAAAGAGTGTACATTCAAAATATATATGTGATTGCTTTGAGACAAGGACTTTTCATGAAGAAATGCAGTCAGAAAAGGACACAGTAGTCAGACTGTGCCTAGCAGTTTGCAGCTCAAGTAGTACACACACAACATGGTAAGGAAGAGTGAAATAAAGCTCCCTGTTTTTCCTTCAAGGAGGTGAGTACAATATATATCTCCTTATCTCCTTCATGGGCACAAAATCTGAAGGTGGTGAGGCCTCAGATTCCATTCCTGTGTGTCCACTGTGTGAAATCTCAGCAGTCTCAGCTTTGTAAGGACCTGTTTTCAGAATTAATTGCAAGAACCTGGCCCAGGATTGCTCTTCTGTATGTGTGGGAGTGAGCGAATGCAGCAGGTAGTGGGGTTAACTGCTTCAAAAATTCTTTCTTTGGAGATATTCCATAATCAATCTGACTAAATTGGTCTTGCCTCAGGCAAGGGATTGGGCCAGTTGGCCTCCAGAAGTCTTTTACAGTATTAATTCTTGTGAAGGTCTGCGATTCCACAGGGGTTTTTGGAGGGGCAGAAGATTGTAAGGACCCATTCACCACACGGTCCTGAGGTCCAGGATCAGAGAGAACCTCTCAGCAGGAGACCAATACAACATCCTTACATGTCCTTCAGAAAATGACATTTGGATCAAGAAACTGTCCTTGCAAAGCCCATCCCACAACATACAGAAATTGATCTTTTCTGGGAAGTATCCTTTGTTTGGAATGAGATAAACACAGAAACCAAGTCGGGATTGTGATAGGCTGCACTGTAACAGGTATCAGCAGAAGTGAGAGGGGGCACTCACATGAATGCTGCTGCAGCACTCTTTAGATAAAGATTAAATAAATTGCTCAAAACTATTTAACAGTCAGGTAATAATAAAACTAGGAATAATCTGGCTCAAGCATATCAATCACATTTTCTGATTTTCTTTTTATAAAAATACATAGTATTCTGTTGAATAAAACTGTAAAAACAATAATGTAATAAGCCATGTGCAAATAATAATAAACATACAGTTTTATTTCAGTAAATCAATAAAAAGTATTTCAAATACTATAAAATGCAACTTAGTTAATCACTTCAATAAACACTTGCTGAGCACTCCAGCTCCCAGACTAACAGATGTGGATGATTTATAAAGGAACAGTGACAGAAAATTTATAAATACGTTACTATGCTGTTACAAGTACTGAATACAAACTAAAGAACATTGGCTAAAGGGGTACAAGAAGAACAAAGCCAACAAAGGGAAGATAAAAGAGTTGTGTTTATTTGACAGGATGAACCCCACAGGGAACTTCATAGATGAAACCTGGATCACTTCTCATTTATAAATCTTACTAATTGCCTTCAAAAGGTTCCAAATCCAGCCAAGGATGTGGAGAAGATTCTACATTAGACAAGGGTCCAAGTATTTAAACTATTGCAAGTGTTGTAGAGCAGGTTTGCAGGCAAACATATGTTCATTGGAGATCTAATTTTTTCAAAATGCAGTTCCCACATTGTGAAGGACATCTGAGGTGGCATTACCCCATTTTGCTGTCAGGGGCAGGAGTCAGGGCTCTGAGTTCTCTAGGGTCACCTTAATGGCACAGAGCTCCCAGATGTGTGGCTTCATCCACAGTCCAGGTTGGGGGTTCAGTCTTGCTACTGGCTGGATTTGGGGACATGCAGCTGCAGGAGGTTTGCATCTGACAGGCTGGGACAGTGGGATTTCCCCCAAAAGGAGAAACAAAAGTTTTCTACCTTCTAGCATACTCCCCAGGAAAAAAAAAAAAAAAAAAAAAAAAAAAAAAAAAAAAAAATTGTGTTTTNAAAAAAAAAAAAAAAAAAAAAGGAAAATTGGTGTCTGTGTTTGTGGTGGCTTTTTATTTGATTTTTTTTTTCTGGTTTTGTTTTTGTTTTGTATTCTTTGTGTTGTTTTTTTTCTCCCAAGCCAAAGACTGTTGCTCTTGTCTTCTCATTTTTTTGATCAAAGCATTAGCAAAAAGTTAATGCTTCAAGAAAAATTCACCAATTCTGTTTCTAATTATTCACTTTTTTTTCTATGAGAAACCTCTTCATAGTTAGTGTCTTAAGAAAGGACTAAGCCTTGATGTGGATAATGAAATTCAGATTTGGAGTATAAAAACTTTAGAATAACTGTATCAGACTCTTGATTTCCTTGTCAAATGAGCCATTAGTCAACATAAATCTTCTGTTCCATTGAGAGATATTTTGCACTCCTCAAAGGTTCAGTGATTTAGCTATATGGAAACTTGATATAACTTACTGTTACATTTCAGAAGTGTTGGTCTGCATTGTATTTAATATTCAATCTACAAATAATTGAAAATTAGACTAATAATTGGCAGCAGGTTAATGCAAAAAAAGAGGATTTTCAGAAAAGCAAATGCTGGTCTAGTTCCCATGGCACCATTCCCAATATTTGTTTTATACTCCTGAGAGAAAAGAGGAAAGCAGAACAAATGTTAAACCTCCCACACAAAATTCTCAACCTAACATTATAATTCCCCCTAAGGCTCCAGTCTTGATGTCAAATTGCTTTTTCTGTCAAGTTTCCAAATTCTTTTATTGAGAAAGGATAATAATTATAATTATCCGGAGTTTAGGTTGGTGAGTTTTTACTAAAATAGTTAAGCTGTAAATTCTCATTGAAAAACCTTCTAGAGTAATTAATTTAATTTTCATGGTATGATTACCACAATGGGAAAGTCTCATGTATATATATATGCTTGTGTAAACGCATTTTTTGCCTAATTATCACCTTCATGGGAAAATTACTGGTTTGTATCAGGAATCTCACTAATTATTCATAAAAATGATCTCAGTATTTATTGCTTCAAAGCAATATTCGCTTGTGCAGATATTTTCTTCTGCACTTTCCAAAGATGTTGTACAACTTCTCTTGTACTGCCATACCATTTTTCTTGTCCATTTAGCTGATTGTGCTTTCCATAATTCCTTGGACTCAATAAGAAACTTCCTAGAAACTACCAGCATAGGAGGCTGCAATTAACAACCTACTCAGGTGCTCTTCCAGCAAAACTGAGTAACACCAAAAAGCACCTTCAAGAGGCCTCTGCTTTTGGAAGCCCTTCTGAGAGAGGCCAAGTGCTGGGTAGCATAAATGAGCTCTGAATGGGTTTTCTTTCCTTCCTGGGATTCTCCTTTCCTAGTTACTGTGATTGAAGAGCTGCAGTGGACAAGTGCAGGGAACCTTCAGATAACCTCTGGCTTGTAATTCCTTTCCCTGGATCAAGCCCTACCACAAAGCTTTATGAAATCAAAAGAAGGACCTAAGCCTCACAGCAACATTGAGAGTCTTGCAATCAGCCTGGAGAGTCACAGAACACTTTGTGTTGGAAGGGGCCTGCAAAGGTCATCCAGTCCAACTCCCCCAACATGAGCAGTGACAACATTGATTAGCACTTCTCACCACTAATGGCCAATTCTAAAAGAACATCCTAATCTTTGAAGTATTCAGGGAAATCGATTAATAGTTATTGTAGTCAGTAAGCCTTTAACAGTCTGAAAGACATATAAAGGTCAGAGCTACTGTAATTGGTTTATTTGCATCTATCTGTCATTATAAGCTCAGTTTTACATGGAAATAGAGCAAACTCCTGTCTCTATGTAATGTCAAGATGTTTGAAAAAATGGGGTTCTGCAGTTTTGCTGACAGCAGCTGGTCAAAACCTGACAGTCCTTGTAATAGAGTGGCCTCAGCTGGTGGTTTCCTTTGCATTGCTCTCAGTCCTCCCCGGGCCGTGGGGCCCAAATCCTGGTATGGCACCAGGACCACATATTTGTCAGGGTCCAATAATTTCCGTATTTAAGATGATGTTGAGATCTGTTAGAACGAGAAAGTGCCAGCCCACAGTCCCTCAACCAGCATTTGCTGTGATGATTCTAAGCCAGGGTGACATCCAGATTCTCCAGCCCCTTTTGAATGGAAGCACAGCTGTGTGCACAGTTTTAGGATGAGGGCCTTCCCCGGGAGCAGAGTGATTTTTGCTTCATATCTTGATTGCTTAGGAGGCTGAGCACCAGCCTAGTGTTATTCCTAGAAGGTTATCAATTGGAGTAAGGCAACTGCCCTATTTAATAATTAATGATTACCTCAGCTGAATTAATTTGATGATCATTCTCTCTAGCAGTAAAAATCCTTCAAGATATTTCCATGACAGTTCTTCACTTCTTCTCCAGAGCTGGACTTCCAGAGCAAACCACAGCACAAATATTTCTTCGGTTCTAATGAGTACAATTTATTTCTGTGCCATAATAAAAGAAATCTAAGAGAAAGAAAAGTTTCTTTGAAAACAGCATCTCCCCAGTCTAGCTTCCTGCATATTTCTGAGCGCAATACCAAGCTTCTGTTGATTTCCAAAAGTTTGCTTTAAAATCATCACGTTATTCTCAATGTCTGGCCTTGCCTCTCCTACCCTGGGCTCTCATCCTTTTCTGAACTGAGAATTAAAAGGTGCAACACTGCACCGATAGAGAGCCATGAAAGTAGGATCATTCAAAATGAGTATTTCTGCAGGTCCAGTGTTTCAGAGAGTTCTTTAACCTTTAAAATAAATTGTAGAAAAATCAGTCTTCGCATCATTTCCAGTGAATAAATTGAGTAATAAAATCCTTCTGTCTTCAACCTCCTCTACCTCAATTTTTAAAATCATGTCATAGGATCTGGATCAGAAATGAACGATTTTCACTGCTTGGAAAAACATTAGTCACGGAAACATTTCATAAAAATAAGCCATGCTCAGCTTATTTGCTCAGTCTATATTTGCTTTTTCCAAGAAAATGAAAAAAGATTTTATTTTTCTATTTCAGGATTACTGAACTCTTCTAAAATCTCACACTTTAATGTGCTTACGCTAAAAGTCTTTGCATTCAGCAGGCGCAATATTTCATCATCTACTCTTATAGTGATCTAGATCCCAGATATTTTTCTAAATCCACCAGCCAGTGGATGAGACGGTAAAAGTACACTACAAAATAACTTCTGCTGCAGCATAAAGAAATCTGCTTTTGATCTTTGGATCAAATTGTGCAACAGTTTCCTTTTATTAGGCAAAACATTTTAAATTCTAGAACTTTTCTGAAAGGCCAAGCAGAGAAATTCTATGGTGTTACATTACATTACAGCTGACATTACATCTTGAAGAGATTTTCACTTCAGCAAAGTCTTGCTTATTAGGGCTTTTGAAATTTTCAGTCAGCATTCCCGTTCTCACATGACTTGCTAAATCTCAAGGATTCATTTTTGCCATCTAGTGGCTTTGAGTAGAATTAAAAGAAATTTGCTAATGACAAATTCAAAAATTATTGTTTGTGAAAAAACAGCAGTTTTAATTTATGGTTATATTTGAAAAAAAATATTTATGCCGGGAAAAGAGGACTATTCCCTCCATTAAATGAACCATTAAATGATCACTGAAAGAAAACAGGATTGATGTGTGGCCACTGAGACTCTGTGAAAAGAACAGTGGAGGTTACTGCATTGGAGTGTGGGATGGAATTGCACTGACTGAGGGAGGAGGGTACTCAGAGGACTTCTCATGTCTAAAGTGTCTTTTCTTACAGCAGTCCTGGAAATTCATATGGCAATCCAAGCAGAACGCTCTTCTGCTGCCCACCTCCCTTCTATTTTTGAGGGGTGGATACAGAATAATATTTAACAAGTTATTTCCAAAAGCAGTATAATGAATAGACACTTAGACAGAGAGGCTCTTTTCACATACTAATAGATGCCATAATAAAAAATTAATAGAACAAGTTCCATTCAATTTTTTAACCCAGAGTGTGTAGTGTTCATTAATATCTGTAACTCAGGATAAAAACATTTCATGAATGTATAATATAACATTAATTTAAAAGATACAAATAAAGAAGCAACAAAATGCACTATCACTGAAGTATTTCAACATCAACAGCTGGGAGGCATCTCTGAACTGGATATCATCAACTCGAATCTCTCCATTTTCTCTTAAAAAAACCATTCTGGATACTCCCTCTACATTCAGAAACATGGAATGGGTTTGGGTTGGGACCTTAAAGATCATCCAGTTCCAGCTTCCACCACCCCCATGGTCAGAATCCTTCCTGCTAGTACAGCTTCTTTAGAGCCCCATCCACCTGGCCTTAAAAACTTCCATTTGAGCACCCACAGCTTCTCTAGGCAACTATGCCAGTGCCTCAACACCCTCAGAGCAAAAAATTCCTTTTAAATATCTCATCTAAACCAACCCTCTTTTAGTTTAAAATTGCTCCCCCTTATCCTATCACTACATACTCCTGTAAAAAAGTCCCTGTCCCTCTTTTTTATAAAATAAAACCAAACCAAATTTGCATTTGAAGATTAAAAATTGTAGTTATACTTCATGGAGAAAACATGGTCCACTCTGGTTCACATCCTTTGAAAAACATAAAAACACCTCCAAATTTTACAAAACACATGATCTCCTGATTTTAAATTTTTGAATCTGATGTAATTAAAACCCATAATAATATTGATATTAAATTTCAAGATAAAGAGATGTCAGTATGAATGATCTGGTCTGCCACTGAGTACTTTGAATTCTTCTCAGTTTCATGCCAGTTATTTCAGATGTATGGATAGAAAGTTAATAATTAAGAAAGAGGGAACAGAAACCTGTCCACTTTTAGTAATGGCAAAAGATGGAAACTGAATTAAAACAAAAACCTTTTACAACCCTTCCACTGATGTTTGAAATAAAGGTTTCAAAAAATACGCTGTGAACTTCCTTAGTTGTTTATTAATGAATATTTTGAAAAAACAGATGAGGCATTCCAGGTTTTTTAAGGTTCTGACATTTTATTTTACAAATGCATAGAAGAAGCACAACTTGTATGAAAAATATAACAATACAGTCAACTACAAAACAGTAGAGTATCAAACGCAGTCTGCAAGATTCTTTTTTTCTTCAAATTGTTTGTCTACTGCAAGTGAAAGGGCCTGAAGAAAAGTCGTCATTGTAACACTGGGGGACTGAAAATAAGAAAACATTTTGTTAGACACACCACAGAAATAGGCAGATATAGTATTTTACATACAAACCACAGTGTTTAAAAGAGAAATATTTTAATTTCATGTTACAAAAATTGCAAAGTGCTATAAACCAAACTGGAAGTTAATTTAAAATCAGCTAGAACAGCAAAGTCAAAGTCAACCTGTGCAAGATCTTCAGTCACAATACCTTATATTTGCTTAGAAAAATATTTTTATCAAATTATTATTTATAAAGTGGTAGAGGTTTGGGTTTTTTTTTTCCAGCAAGAAATTATAAGAGCACCAATATTAATGTTAATTAATTTAATTAAAAGTAGAATGCTCTTGGGCAGGTCAATCCCCTCTGTCTTCAATCCCATTCTAAATTATGGGCAGCACATAATTGTTTCAGTCTACAAAGCTGCAGAAACAAGTGCAATTTAGATTAAAAGGGAGGTTTGGACAAATCTTTCACTTCAGGCAGTATCCAGATGTCTTCCTGCCTGTCTCAAACCCAACCCAAAACAAAATGGAACAGAATAATCTCACTTGAATATAATAAACTTACTTGAATATAAAGTGCATGTGCTAGGAAAGGAAGCTTTCTCAGAACACGGCCACCAAGACCTTCACTTTTTCTATGGTAAAACAGAAACAAGTGCTGCTTAAATGCTAAATATCCACTCTTGAAAGGCCTTTCCTTTTTCTGTGTTTCTCCATTAAGAAAGAACCTTAGATGACAATTCAACAGGTCACTTGCAGCTCTTTCAGCATGAGCAGTGAGTGAATAGATAAATTCTGGTCACGGGAGGCTATGCAGCATAGTACACAGCAACAGCACAGGCACAGCTGCCTGCCAATGCCTACATCAGGCCCTCCACATGATTGTGCCAATCTCATGAATTTGGGGGTACGTCTACCACTGCTGTACAGCATAGTACAGACACTAACACTTTTGGAAGGACTGGGAAAAAAACTGGTTTGAATGCTGGACCTTGTGGGTACTGCCTGTCTCCTTCTACCCCCCATTTACACTCAGTTTCCTCCACCTCAACCACTTGGTGTACGTTTGTATCTTCTCCAAGCACCACTCTGTGTATGCAAAATGCAAAGCTCTGTGCCTGGAAAAACTTATTTGCTTTTACTTCACTCCTCACTGGTTAAGACTGCATACTTCAGGAACAGAAAGAAAACACTTTCCAAACTTCATGAATATTATTTTGTTCCATAGGGACCAGCAGTTTGGGGAAAAACTGCTTGATATTGTGAATATAATTTTTATTACTTCAAGAACTATCATGCTGTGGTGAAAGACCATTTGCACTACCAGCATACTCAGCAAACCACAATGCTGTCCATCTACAATTTACTCCTTTCCCCCTTGTTTCTGTCCACTTTTATCTCCATGCTAAATACTGATCTAGCTGATGGCAAGGCATTTCAAAACACTTTCTTAGCAGGACCTAAGGCTCATGCTATTTCTGGTAAAGTGTATTACAATTCCCAACATCCACTGAAACCTAAGGCTAATCCAGTCAGCAACTTGTCAAGAGGACTTCAAATGACAGAGCACAAACCAGAAGCAGTACTAGGCCAACCAGATCTGAGACTAAGAAATGTTAGCAAATTGTGATTGCTTCCACTTTTTGTCCCCTGAAGGTTTTTGCACTATCCCAATCAGTAAAAAAATGAGTTGTTTCATATCTCCAGTTGTTAGGAAATTTGGTTACTTTTATATATCATTCCATAACTCAGTATACATGCCTGAAAAAAGCAGAATTTCAGGATCTTACCTTGAGATTTCTTTTAGTACAAGGCTTAACCTTGACACATTATTTTCTACGAAGCCAATCATCTCAAGTTCTCTGAGTGTCAGAAGCTGCTGTCGAGGATATATTATTTGACACTAAAAATGAGAATTACACACTATTGTATAAAAAAATAAATGCATTGGAAATTAAACTCTACAGTAAGAGTGGAAATACTGAAAAGGAATGAAATTTATGTATTTTTGTTACTTAGGAAGTATGATTAAAAAATTTACAAAAATACGACATTTTACAGTTTTGCTTTCAAGTATTACCTTCATCAGTTCTTCCAGGCAAGAAAGATATATTCTAAATATTGCTGCAGCAGATGGAGGTCCAATGTATTGTTTTATGTCAGCCCTATCTACAAAGGCCATGTCAATTTTCTCCGTAATATTTGAAGTAGTCAGGATAACTACATTGGGATACCTTCAAGACAAAACAAGATTTTTAGGTCACATGTAAAAGATTTATCTCCTTTTGTGACTGGCAAGTTTAGACCTTCCTTCCTATGATTCAAATCATTTTATACAATAAGCTGTCACATCATTCTTGTCAATCAGGAGTTACATTAAATGATCTGAAGCTCTTGGCCAGGTATCACCAGACTATTTCAGTGCAGAGCCCCTTTCCTTCAGCTGTTTCTCAAGGGGCCATAGGTCCTCTAATTCTACCTCAGAAGTGATATATGTTAACTATCTAGAACCTACTGGCATAGCTTCTGACACACACATAAGATTAGGAAAGGAATTGTAAATTTGAATCTTTAATCAACATGTTTTCCATTTCAAGTTTGATGTCTGTTCTCCAAGGAGACATCATGATGATCTGTCCTTTTTCTCTCCCTGTCTTTAGAGGAAGCATACATGATTTGATTGTCCATCCAGGTACAATAAAATATTCTGCTGGATTACTCCTATTTCTTTTCAAAGTTGGCACCATTAAAAAAGAATAATTCACTAATGAATCTGGTTTAGTATTCCAAGCAGGAATTGAAATTTAGCAGGAATAGGGACACTGAAACTGTCAATTACCTTTTGCTGCTGCAATAATATGCAAATAATACCTTTTAATCTGGTCTATTTGTGTCAATACAGCATTTACCACACGAATAGCATCTGAAGGCTCTGTGCCTGCCTTGAAGGCACTGCGGGCTGCTGTGAGGCTTTCCACCTACAAACACACAAGCCAGTCAATCAAAAAAACAACAACAAAATCACTAAACACCAAACAACCCAAAAAGATCACACTTTTGGACTCCTGGCAGCAAACAGGTAACCCATGCAATACACTTTCAGATTCTTGTGCCTACTATCTAAAACTTCTTCAAAATCTTGTGTTAGGTGGGAATTTCCAGGGAGAAAGAAAGGCATGTCAAGGAAGCAAAGTGTAGTGAGGGAAATTCCTGTTTAGACAGCAGAGCAGAGGCTTGTTTTCATTTTAAATTTTGGAGGTGGAGGAATTGTTCACACCACCAGAATAATGAACAGGTTGAATTTAGAGTGAGCTTCCCCACAGGAACTCCAGTATGAGAAAGCTAATAAGGTACGTACTCACTAAGTTGCTTTTGTATGCAAGTTTGAAGAAAATCTTAATGACAATAAACTGAACCATATTCATGTTTTTTATAGCTTTACAACATATGTACATAATACAAATCTGGGCTACTTTGAAGTTTAAAACAATATTCCACTTGCAAGCATATAGCAGCAAGGGAAATTCCACCCAGAAAGGTTTCAATTAATTTTCAGCTGGAATCTGCCTGCTAAGTCATACTGTGTTCCTTCCAAACCTCTCAAATCTGCAGCAGTCAAGACTAAAGTTCACTCATCTGCACAATCATGTAGCTTATGAAATAGCATAAATGTGCTTTTATTGCTCTTTATGAACAAGCACTATTGCAGCTCCTTCCCATCAATTTCCTTTCTGCTATATTTTACATTTAACAATGCTCTTGGAATCATACCTCATCAATCAGCACAAATACAAGAGCATCTCTGTCATCAACTAACTCTTGGATCTTCTGGAACATCTTGGTTACAAGCTTGCCACTCTAGAAAGACACCATATGCATATGTTAACTACTTCCTTACCACACAACTTTCTAAAGCTTATCATATTTAAAGATGTAGATGCCTGGGTTTTAAAACAACTTTCTAATAAAACTTCTCTTTAAGCATTCTCGAACACATTAATTATTCTGAGCAATCTCTGGTGTGCATACTTAAGAAACAAGCTCAACAGAATAATTACAGTGTAATTTCTAAAACACAAAGTTTATTTTGTTAGGTACATCAATACATACCTCAGAAAACCATTTAGAGAAAAGGCTATGGCTGTTTATCTCAATTAACTGTCCATACCTATACCTAAAGTATGAAGAGAAAAGAAGTATCAACTCCATTCTAAATAAAAATCAGTGATATGATTAACTTCTGTAAGTCTCATTCCTGACATTCGGACCCTGGAATTCGGTGAATGAGTACTTTAAATTACTTACCTTTCAAAAAATAATATGTTTTATTATTTATACATTGTTTTTGCTGCTGGGACTTATCATGTTGCTGAAAATGTCACTGGAATTGTGTATATTAAATTGCTATTAGAATTTCTTCATTAGAACAGGGTAAGTAACTCTTACCATGATCATCGCCTCATTCTTCTTTTCATGTTAAGATTTTCTTCAGTACAGCAAGAAGTGATAAAGTATCTCAACCACATATTATACAGCCTGTGATTTTCATACATTCAGTTTGGGCTAGAGTCAGATCATGCCAATAATTACATATAATTTATGGTACACCTTGTATTTTGTATGACATTTATTTTTTTATACAAATCTGTTAAGTTGCTATGAACTTTTAGGCTATTTCTTATTACCTGTCTGATATACAAACTGACCTCTGCAAATTGTGGCATTCAGACAATCCAAGTACAAAAGAAATTAGTTTAAAAAATCACTAGCTATTAAAAACAGGTTCTATCAAACATGAAGGTACAAAACCCAAAATACTCCTTGATCCTTTGCCCTTTAATAACCACTGATGTACAAAGTGAGCAAAAATTACTGTACTGCCACAGAAATGTCTTTTACAGACATGGGCACAAATAATTACACATTTTAGAAGGCCTTTAAATATCCGAATCAGTCTAGCAGATCAATTTTATTGCTAGCCTGGTGCACTGCAGAAAAGAAGACACATTAGCACTAGGTACAAGTTACTTGAAATCAAATTACAAATATACTAGTATATGCTATATGCTAGTGAAGAAGAACAACTAAGCATAGTAAGCTAAAGTGAAGAATTTAAAAAAAAAATCACCTGTATGACAGTCGAATTGTCAGCTTCTGAGCCAATGCTTTACAGAGAGAAGTTTTCCCAGTTCCAGGAGGACCTGGTTTCAAATCAGATCCATACATTACACTGAGTGTATTAGATTGTTAATGACATCTAACAGATTTTTAACTACTCTATTTCACTACAGCACTAATTGTAGAGTAGAAGAACGGCAGATAATGATTGTACATTATCAGAGTACAGAGTATTTGGAGAAAATTGCTTACTTGACTACAATCCTAGAGCTAATGATTGACTTTATACACTTTTCAATTATTAGTATAATTAGTGTAACATTTTCTATGCAGACATCATAAAGTTAAAACACTCAACAGCCACTGAAGCAAAGCATATTATCCCTGCAGAGCTAATGCTTGTCAGCATTCTCTATAATCAGTGCTTGTATCATCCTGAAACACACTCTTCTAACACAGAAAACAGGAACATATCACAATCAGTTTGACTAGCTGTCCTCCTTCCCAGAAATTTCCTTGGGGCAACACAGATCATCTTGGGAACTATACTCAGGGACAAACCTTTTGGATCTGACTCAATACCCCATGGAAGAGCCACAAAGACTTCCTCCAAAGAGGTGAGTACAAGCACAGCTACCAGAGCATGAGTCTGAAACAAAGTCTTCCAAACAAAAACATCCTGCAGCTTCTAAATTGACAGTTTTAACTTGAGTACAATCAACAGATAGTTGCACTATGACCTTTTTTGGTATTTTTGAATACCATCTTGATGACAAAATAAAATGCAAGATGCATTTTGCAAGAAAACGGATTCAGTGGATGCTAATCTCATTTGTGGTATAACCTCCACAGTAAGCTACACTGACTGAAGATTTCAGCTTCACTAAAATAACAGTAACTAAACTAGCAAGAGTCAGCAACAGAACACAGTGTCAACAACACAACACAGATTGTTTTCCCAGTTTCCTCCAAGTTTTTATAATGCTATAACTAACACAATATCTGGTACTGCAATAGAAGTTTAACTAATATATGCCTGCTAATATCTTCAGTTATCTGCACTATTTTTGTTCATTATGTAAAAATGCAACAATATCACTTAAAAATTAAAATTAAGAAATCCACAGTTGTCACTGCACTGTAAATTTCAGAATTTATATTCATGCAAAACACAGTACATGTGAGCATTGACTTGACTCTGTCATTACGTTTCATCCAAATTTGTACTACTGCGGTGTAATTTCACTACAAAGGACTGCAGTACAAATCTTTCCAGAAGGAAAGCATAAACAGACGGCCAACCAATGTACTTGGCTTAAAACAGATCATTTTTTACCATGCAGCAAAACAACTCTGTTCCACGATATTAGGTTGCTGTCAACATTTTTGTCGGAAAATAATAATGTTGTCGTCACATAATCCAGTAACTAAATGAAGAGGACAAATAGAAAAACACAAATTAGATACATAACAGCCAATACAACTACAAATAGAATCAATCTCTAATGGTGTCTATTGTGTACTCATAACAACAACAAAAAAAGAGCTCATGTCTCTAAGTCATAGGCAAATTTATTTCTTCAAAGGATGGGAATTAATTTCTGTCCTGCCCTCAAGAATAAGAAGAGCATGTACTTGGCACAAATGGAGTCCTGGAACTTTTAAATTAATAAATTAAATGTTTTAAAGAAGGGACATTCATTTCATTTTTCATTGTCCCACACACTGTGTGTCTATAAAACACTAGCTGACCAAGCACAGAGAGTCAAGGACTCAAACTCTAGGTCTTGTTTAGATGTTGTACAGCAATAGGTTTGTTCAGTTGGTTGTAGTTAGCCCACCAAACAAAGCATTTCCTGTCACATTTATTTCCTTTGTACTGAAGCATTTGTATCAATGCTGCAAGGAATTTGTAGATTAATTAATTCTTCCAAATAAGGGAAGTTGCACGTATTTCCTGGAATTCTTGCTTCTAAAAATACTGCAGTTTCATTTTGGGATTATCTAGAATTAGGAAGTAGAGGACTCTTCCAATAAAATGAACATGAACTTCAGGTGTGAATCTATAATGACTTTTACCTATGACAACACCTGATACCACATTGTCTTCTGCTGCTCTCACCTGTAACGAGCTTTTGATCCCTACGTGTTGACAGGACAATACAATGATGCTCCTGCAATATCTCATGCCTGAGATGGAGTAGTCATACAACAGCAAAAACAACTGAACTTAATCCACATATTTTTCAAAATTCTATTGACACTGTGCTATTCACAGTGAAAACTCACAGCAACCATTCCAGAGCCCATAGAACCCGACCATGCTCAGGCATTTCCATGGTTTAAAGGACGAATTATCACAATTTTACAGTAATAGTTCTAGTTTTAGCCATTAAAAGCAACCATTTCTTTCTACCCATATACACTTACACTCAGCACTGATCAGCTTGCTGTTGTTTAGTACACTAGCAAGTCTAATTAAATAGTCTTGTAATTTCACAGATGACTTTGAAAGCCGTTCCATAAATTAGACAAATGTGGATGTATTAACTGATATTTACCTTATAAATTAAGATAAATTATTGCTTTTCTATATTTGGTTATAAATATTTAAGTGAGAATA
Organism: Polioptila caerulea; assembly: GCA_013397295.1. Lineage (NCBI taxonomy): Eukaryota > Metazoa > Chordata > Aves > Passeriformes > Certhiidae > Polioptila > Polioptila caerulea. The sequence goes on along the minus strand of VYXF01006140.1, from coordinate 211,067 downwards.
CTGTATCTATGGTACTACAAATAAGCTAATTAATTAATTAATTACTTGTGTCCAAGAATTTCAGTTAGAAGCTGAACTGAACTATTTGTGGGGTTCATTTGCATCACAATTACTAAATTTCAGACTAAGTATTGCTGTTCTACAAGCTCTGGCAGTTATCATCACAACTTCTGATGAATGCACAGGATCTTCAAGCTAGAAGATGACCCCATGGAAGTGTTTTGTTTCTTTCCAATGTCTTGCAAGCGTTCAAGAGGCAGGGCACTCAGCTTTGGTCAAATCATTGAGTAAGTATTTTTGCGAACAGTAACAGCGCCGGCCAACATTACTGCCAAGCCCATTAACCTTTCAGCTGCTGCCAGAAACAAAGTTAAACTCCCATTCCCTTCTGCCCAGGCTGCACCCATATCTCCATAGGATGCAGCAAACTTCAAAGAGGCTTAATTTCAGCTCTTTCTTCTCCTCAAGCAATCTTAATTGTTATTAATTTCCAACTTACATTTGATTTTACTTCAGTGTCATAGATAAGACTTTCCCAAAGGCCGTGGAATTCAGCTGCAAAAGCAATATATTAAATACTTGTTTAGGGTAAATTAATCTGGAAACTTGTAACTCATCACTGCAGCACAAAAGAGTTTCCAAATTATGCTCAACTAAAATAAAGAATTAAGAAAAGATATATGGGAGCAAGTAAAGTATCTATGGGGAAAAAAAAAATTATTTTTCTCAAAATGCAAACACTACTTTCTAACAGACAAATTCAGCAGTTTCCCAGCTTCTATTTCCTCCAATAATTGTGTTGAGAAATTAATGTCAACTTCTCAACACAAAATGAAAAATATAATTCCTTCCATCCTCAGAAGAGGATGAACTTACATTTCACCAAGGGAGCAATGAAAACTTGTGGTAGGAGGAGGGTTCTAAGGCAAATTTTATCATTCAACTTTGCTTTTTTAACATCAAGATGTAGAGGACCAAAAGACCCATGTAGATGAATAATGCAGAAAAAACTAAAGTTTTCATTTGAGTATTAATCATTCCTAGTTGTTGGCTTCTAACTTTCAGCAAAGAAAAGCAAAAAAGACTGAACAACTATAAACCACAAAATTGTGGCAATAATGTCAATGTACCAGACTTAATTCTTCCAGAAAAGAAATGTAATGGTTAGGCATTTCACAACACAGAAAGAGTAGGAAATGTCTCAAAATTACTGTCTCTCTGTGCTAAAGCTCACACCTGTGCTTCTCCTTCCAGGCAGAGAACCCAACTCCCCCAGGCACAAGACCATAACAGGCAGGTCTGGCTCTATCACAGAGGAAAGACTTCTTTTTCCTCTCCAGAAGACAAGGACTAAATCTCTTTACTTTGTCTGTTTCGTGTATAAGAGCAGTATTGTCTTGGGGGCTGGAAGCCAGCAGTGGGCTCTAGAAAATGAATATTTAAAGTGCCGAGTTTCTTGTGGGTCTTCAAATTAAATAAAACTTGGAATGAAACCACCAGGGTTAAAAACTTGCATGCTTCTAATTATGACTATATGTTTTAGACCACAAGACCAGTTATTTCCACACATCCAGGAGTATTACAGAAATAAATGATGTGTTTTAGAATCACCTTCAGCAGTTCAGCCAAAACCACAAAGGAAAAAGTCCAATTATATTTGTCCATAAAGAATGATGTCCAAACATATTTGTTCTATAGACAAACAATAAGTTCAAATAATACATTTGACAGGTAACTATAAACACTTTTAGCCTTTGCAGTGTTTTCTTTATTGCTCTAGGGCTTCCAGAAATGTCACACAGGTACCTGCTGGTAGCACCCAGTGGTGAGCTGCAGTGATATCCTCATTCTCTTCTTCCAGGTTTTCAGAGGCTGGTCCTTCTTCATTCAGATGAAAAATATGAAGAGAAAGACTGCTCATGCTCAGGTCAATAGGCTAGAACGAACATAAAAAGATTTGCTATGTGTCATATTTCTCATTCAAAGCTAGTTGAACAAAAGAAAGTTACGGGTCTCTGTTGGTATTTACCTCTGAAGCCTACTACCTCTGTTTCAGACCTTACTAAGTGGTAAAAAAAATGGTAGCCACTTTTTCCTAGTTATACTAGTCAGCCTAAGAAGTGATACTACATCATCCTATAGACCTTGCCTTGCCCTTAGGGTACCACCAGTCTACCTACAACCAGTTCAGGGGCACATTCATAGAGCTGCACATTCTTGACCAGGAATACCTGTCTGTCCTTCAGTTTCAGCTCTGTATCCACAATCGACACAGACTGCACGTTGTTGTTAAGGAAGGTGTCATCAAACTCTGTCCACTTGTAATCACCAAACACGATGTTGTGTCTGTTCAACAGCTTTAAGACACTCATCCTAATATCTTCTTTCTTGGCCACACTAAAGAAAGAAACACCATTACTTTATGGCATTGACATTTATAAGAAAATTTCAATTGGTGTTGGAATGCATTATTTCATATGTGAAGCCTTCATGGGAAACAGTGTTCATCTCACACACACCAAAAAACCCAACCAACCAACCAATCAACCAACCCTCTTATCCTAAAAAAAACTCAACCAACAAAAAAAAACCCAAACCCAATGAACCCTCCTCCAACATTCTAAAGGAAAAAACAACCTGTCAGATTTAGTCTGTCTGCAAAAACAACAAGCTTGACAGTTGTTTTTAATTTGTGCATTAAAAGACATAATCCAAATAATACTATTTGCTTTTTTTGAGGTCATATCAGGGGATACTAAATGAGACAGCTAGAAGATTTAAAGAAGGGAAAGCAGTTATGTAATCTGTGTTTCAGTAGGAAACCTAGAAAAAGTCAGAGCCAAGCTAAAGACTGAATTTGGTAAGCTTAGCTTGAAAGCTCCATTATACTTTCAGGACAGCTGAAATGTCAGGATTATTATGGGGACATAATATAAGGAGAATTCCAGAAGAGACAAAAACGACAGAAAAAAGAATACCATTAGAAGACTTAACTTAATTTTGCAATTTCAATCATCTATAATCAGTGCAAATTCTCTGTTAAGCCTGGCAAAAANAGAAGACTTAACTTAATTTTGCAATTTCAATCATCTTTAACCAGTGCAAATTCTCAATTCTCTGTTAAGCCTGGCACAGTGCATATTTTACATCTTGATTTTCCTAACACCTCAGACATGCTCTCCCACATCCTCCAGATATCCAAAATGGTAAGATAAGAACTGGATAAATGGACAAGGATTGAACTGTCCAGCTCAGAGGGCTGTGATTAGTACAAAGATTAAGCAGAGCTGTCAGCAACTTGGGTGGGGAAAGGCAGTATGATACTGTTAGCTTTGGGACCAGCACTGTTTTCGCACCCTTGACAATGGGATGGAAAGTAACTGCATCAAGTTGATGGATAACACCAAGGCAGGGAGAATTGTCAGTATTCTGGGGAGTGGGGCTGCTGTTCAGAGGGACCTCTGCAGGCTGGCAATATGGTTTCACTGGACTATTTTGATGTTCAATAAAGGTAAACATAAAATCTTAGCTCTCCATCTACTGCCCAGATAACAGAGCAGACCAGAGGCCAACTGGATGCCATGCAGTTTTTCAGAAAAGGGCCCACGGGTACTGGTGGACAAGTTGGCAATAGGTCAGCAGTGTGCCACTGCTAAAAATGAGGACAACCCTATTGAGGCTGTGCTACCAAGACTGCAGATGTTAGGGAAAGCAACTGTTTCCACCCACTGCCTTTGTAAGACCACATCTGGAGTACTGTCAGCAGTTGTGAGCACTGACACAAAAGAGACAAGGATAAACTGGGGCAAACCCAGAACGCGGCCAACAACTCGATTATGAGACTGGATGACATGACCCACAAGGTGAAACTGAGAGCAGTGTCTTTGCTCAGTCTTAGGAAGAGACACAGGTGAGGAACCCCCGAGAGAGCACAGGGAAGGCAGAGCTGGGTCCCGCGGGCTCTTGGAGGCGCACAGAACGCGGCCGAGAGGAAACAGGCAAACAAGTGGCAGAAAGCACCGCTCCGATCAGAGACCTGCTCGACTTCTGGTGAACTTCCACATGGATCTGAACGCCGTCACACACGTTTGGGAGCGCTTGCTTCAAATCTCCAGCAGCGTCGTCCATCTTTCTCGCTCCTAGGGGAAAAGCGATACCAAAGAGAAGCGAACTTCCAGCGACGGCCCTTTCCTAGTGCCTCGTCCAGGCGCACAGCGCCCACCGCAGAGACCGGGTACGTGACCGGCACCAGGACCGGGATCGGCGCTTCCCTCCCTCAGGAGATGGCGACGGCAGCCTCGGGACACGCCGCGAGCGCGGGCGCGCGTACGGACGGGCGGGCGCGCCGCTCCCGCCTCAGCGCGGGGGGCAGGGGAGCGCCTCAGGCGGGCACGGCCTGCGGAGCCACGCGCCGGAGCGACGGGAATCGCGGGCGAGCCCGAGGCACCGGGCATCCACTGCGGCAGCCGCTGTTCGTAAAGGGCGCGCTGGAAGAGGCAGGGCCGGCCCCTCACCCGGATCTTCCTCCGCGGCGGACGGCACGGTCCGCCCGCCCCAGCGCTTCCGGCCGGGGGCCGGCTGCAGCTCCGCCATGGGGAAGAAGCACAAGAAGCACAAAGCCGAGAAGGCAGAATGGCGCTCGACCTCCGCCACCGCCTACAGCGGTAAGGGCCGGGGGGGCCTCTCTGTACCCGGGACGCGCCCGCCCCTTCCCCCGGCGCGGCTGCCGGCGGGGCCTGGCGTCCCTGCGCGGGCTGGGGGGCCTGGGCAGAGACCCTGCGCCCAGTGCCGGGGCTGCCGGCGGCGGGGCTGGGGCCGGCCCGAGCAACGCGGGGCCGGCGGTCGGGCGGGAGCCCGAACGGCTCCGTGCTTCCCACGGCTGCTCCGGGAGGGATCCGGTCGCTTCGGTGCTTGAGTGATGCTTACTTTCACCTTGCTCGGCAAGGACTTTGGGACGTTTGCAGGGGAGGCCGAAGAG
>VYXF01006140.1:145020-206010 GCA_013397295.1 Polioptila caerulea | reverse complement strand
TTCGTAAAGGGCGCGCTGGAAGAGGCAGGGCCGGCCCCTCACCCGGATCTTCCTCCGCGGCGGACGGCACGGTCCGCCCGCCCCAGCGCTTCCGGCCGGGGGCCGGCTGCGGCTCCGCCATGGGGAAGAAGCACAAGAAGCACAAAGCCGAGAAGGCGGAATGGCGCTCGACCTCCGCCACCGCCTACAGCGGTAAGGGCCGGGGGGGCCTCTCTGTACCCGGGACGCGCCCGCCCCTTCCCCCGGCGCGGCTGCCGGCGGGGCCTGGCGTCCCTGCGCGGGCTGGGGGGCCTGGGCAGAGACCCTGCGCCCAGTGCCGGGGCTGCCGGCGGCGGGGCTGGGGCCGGCCCGAGCAACGCGGGGCCGGCGGTCGGGCGGGAGCCCGAACGGCTCCGTGCTTCCCACGGCTGCTCCGGGAGGGATCCGGTCGCTTCGGTGCTTGAGTGATGCTTACTTTCACCTTGCTCGGCAAGGACTTTGGGACGTTTGCAGGGGAGGCCGAAGAGCCGGTTTCTTACGTCGTGCAGGTTTGTGGAACATCGCAACGTAAACCGTGGAGAGCGACTGTTAGCTTNCCGGGAGGGATCCGGTCGCTTCGGTGCTTGAGTGATGCTTACTTTCACCTTGCTCGGCAAGGACTTTGGGACGTTTGCAGGGGAGGCCGAAGAGCCGGTTTCTTACGTCGTGCAGGTTTGTGGAACATCGCAACGTAAGACGTGGAGAATGAATGTTTGCTAGCTTGGATTTGTTAGTCTTCGGTCTTGTTTTTCTTTGCAAATGTATTGTATATATTTTTGATTTGCAGCGATTTCTTACAAACGATGGTTCTAGAAGAAGGTTTGGAGCTGGGGTTGTTTAGCCTGGAGAAAAGGAGGCTCAGGGGAGACCTTTTCACTCTGCAGCTGTCTGAAAGGAGGGTGTAGCCAGGTGGGGGTCAGCCTAGGTGACATGGTAGTGTTTGGTTGTCGACTGGATTCGATCTCAGCGGTCTTTTCTGACCCAGTTGAGACTGGATCTGCAACTGCTGTGTGCTATTACCTCCCTGTGCATTTATTTATTTTTCTTCTTTAAATTTAGATTATGTGGACAAGCCTTTGGAAAAACCCTTAAAGCTAGTTCTTAAAGTTGGAGGCAGTGAAGTCACTGAACTCTCTGGATCAGGACATGATTCTAGTTACTATGATGATAGATCAGATCATGAGCGAGAACGGCATAAAGAAAAGAAGAAAAAAAAGAAGAAAAAGTCAGAGAAGGAGAAAGAAAAGTATCTAGATGATGAGGAAAGAAGAAAGAGAAAGGTAAGCTATGATTTTTAGAATTCAGGCACACCAGCCTTCATATTTTCCTAGCAGGTCTAGAATCTGGTGCAGAACTTGGTTAGTTTAAATCACTGTTGCAAGAAGCTGATTGTCTGGAGGTAGCACTTCAGAATTGTAGGAAACCCTTGTGTGTGAGCTGCTGTACTTCTGCCATTTAAAGGAGATACCTTTTGTGATGATTCTATGAACAAAGTAAAAGCTTCGTTCTTAAAACTTTTTATTTTCCTTATTTATTAGCCTTGAATGAATGCTTCTGTTTTTCAGTTGCATGTTTTGTATCTTAACCAGGTCACACACATGTTTTGCTACCTTTTTCAGGAGGGTATTTTCAACTTTTCAAATAAATCTAGCCTACATTTATCTTTTTGAGATGTACCAAGTTACTGGACGTTGAAATTGATATGTTTACTCAAAAGACATTCTGCTGAACTGTTGAGTACAGTGGTACATTACTTGGTTGGCTCTTGGAATAACCTGTGTGCTAGGCTTTGTGGCTTTGTTGGTAGCAAGTAGTGTGGTCACCTTTGATGTCTATGTTGAACATTGGGGAGTTTGATTAAAATCAGCAGTAGGGTATTTAAAGCACAGTTGCTTGTATGATTTAATTTTCATAGTATTTCTGTTGTGTAGTAATGTTTCTCTGACCTTTCTGATTTTTTAATTTTTTTCTTGTCATGTAGCTTTACTATTCTTGCGTGACAGTGTTTTTTGTGCTGCTTTGTATGTGTTTGTGGTTAACATCTATCAGTTCCAAGTTATACAAGCCTGACAAAAAAATCAACTGAAAGTGACAGATCTCATAGGATCCTTCAGAAGCTCTTGAATACAGCACGGATAGTGCACACATTTCTTAGTACACATGTTTCAGGCTGGGACTTGAAATGTAGCAGAACCAGCTGTCCTTCATACAAGATTTTGCAGTATCAATTGCCTTTACTGAGTTGTGGGATAGGGGTTTTTAAAAATTTTTTTCCCAGAACTTCATTATTAATACATTAAAAATAAGCTAATGGATAGCTAAGTAACAAAACCATAGTCTAAAGAAGGTTAATGAACGTGTGCTTTTCTGTGCAAATGTGGATAATGATTGCGGGATTTCAGGAATTACTTAGGCATGCCTTTGCCTTGAATTTTGGGAAGTGATCATTAATTTCCACCACTGTTTATTATGGTTCTTTTGTTGGCTGCGTTGTCACACATTTTACTCATTTCTGTTTAATGTGACAGGCAAAAATACATCGATGAGAGCAGAGCCACAGATTGCTCTTTACTCAATAGTAAATTAACTTTCTTTGCTCTCTGGTGTGGCTTATTATAATGCAGTTTTACATATAAATAGCTTCAGAAAAAGACTTTTCAATAAACATGCAAGAATGATAGAACAATACTGTATTAAATACAAAGTAGCAAAAGATGAACAATACAGTTTTAGTTGGAAAAGAAAATTTAAAAAGTAATAGTGAAAATGTATGCAGTATTGCTTAAACCACATTATGACTTGGATATTGAGTGAGTATTCCAAATTAAAAACATCACTGTTCCTTACCTTTTGATGTGTAGGATTGCACATTCCAATTACGTCCCTCTAAAATATGTATTCTGTCTGCTGTCCTAGGAAGAGAAAAAGAGGAAAAGGGAGAAGGAACAGTGTGACACTGAAGGAGAAACTGATGATTTTGATCCTGGGAAAAAGGTGGAGGTTGAACCTCCTCCAGATCGTCCTGTGAGAGCATGCAGAACTCAGCCAGGTGAGCAGGGTGAAAGATTAAATTACTTTGTTTCTTTTAAAAGGCACACAAAACAAAGCTTTTGTCAAAGGTACCAAAATGTAAAATTTTCATGAAGATTTACTGAAATGTAGGGACTTTACTTTTTCCAACATTCAGAACTTTCTGCTGTCTGAAACATGAATATTCCCCTTGGTGCTTCCATATTTTAGTAGGTTTGATTTTAGGTTACTGACGTTGCCATCTGTCTCTGGCTTCTGTTCCTTGGCAGATTAAACCTCATTACAAAAGTATTATTGCACATAGTGCTCCCTGAATTCCTTCTCCTTAGCGTTTACACAACGGTGATCAGAATATCTGAAACAAAGTTTCACTTAGTTCAAGGGAAAAAACTCTCCTGGAGATTTCTTAGATGTTGTTATGGTCGTTTTTTGTTTTCTAACCTACGTGGGGTTTTAGTATCTCAAGGATTTGTGATAGCACTGTGTGATAGTCTCTAAAGATGGTAGACACCACACAGCACCCCTGTTTTTTGTTTACAAATCTTCTTTAATTCTTATCACCAGCCAAAATATTTGTCTGCTGTGTGTGGCAACTTCTGCATGTTTCAGGCTTTCAGATTTTGCCATGCTTTTTCTACCTTTCCTACCTGTAACCATTGTTTGATAATTAAAACTCAGCATTACTCAATGGAAACATTTGCTTTAGAGAATTTTCAATTGAATCATGATCTCAGTTAACCATAAGCCTGAAAAATGGAACCTAGCAGCAAAAAAATTGTGTCTTTAGGAATGTTGTGAATTTTGTCTTCAGTATACTGCCCTTTGACTGATCAAGTAATCCCAGAGAATTGTATAATTATGACCACACATTAAATAGAAGAATGGTGGCCATCAGCTGTCAAGATAGCTGAAATTTTCAGGTCAGAGTCTTACGTCTCTGGGTAGTCAGGAGCCTTAAAACCTGACAAAATAAAAACTATTCCTGTTATTATTCTCTTTTCATCTGGTTGTGAAATGGTATTGGAAAGCATATAATTTACCTGACCCATTCTGGTTAAGAAGGGAAATGTCTTTCCTCTATCATGATGGAGAGTTGGATTTTCAAGTCTTGATGCTTCTTTAATGTTTCAATGCTTTACTAAAGCCAATCTCTCTGGGGTAACAAGTAATTAACAGGTATGGTTTCTTTTGTGATCTGTACAGGAAGTGAAATTGTTATCATTACCTCTCTTGCCAGCAAATCTGCATCTGTTTGTCACTCTGTGATTGAAAGGTTTAGAGAATTGTGTGGGGTTTATGGTGATGAAACCATTAAAATTACATGGCAAACCTGTTGTTAGAATGTGGATTTCCCAACTGCAGTACAAATACTGTTTGTATCTGTATTGTGTAGCAACCAAGTTTCACTTTTTCTGCAAAATACATAATTATTTTAATCTAATTAATACATGTTCTTAGAGCTACCAAACTTAGCACTACTATGACTTAATGAGCACTAGGTTTTAATGTGATTAAAAAAAGCTCAGAAAATACAAGAAAAATAGGTATTGTGTTGCTAGATATCTGATGTGCTTTGCTTTGAAATCCATGTTATATTCGGCTTCTGATCAGTACAAGCTGTCCTTGTAGTAGGATTTTCTCTCTGGTATTTATATTTTTAAATAAACAAATACACACATATGCTGTTTCATTATCTGTGTTTTCATCTCAAAATGCAGCTGAAAATGAGAGCACACCGATACAGCAATTACTGGAACATTTCCTTCGCCAGCTTCAAAGGTAGTAAACATTATTGTGTCTTCAGCTGAACTGGCCATGTCTGATACATATTTATATGTGTTACTTGGCAACTTCTTATCTTGGTTTTCTGTTTGAAAGTAGTGCCTAGAGACTGTGATATATTTGTTAACCTTTGCAACCATGTCAGACCTGGTAGTTTTTAAAGATATGTTGAGAAAAATCATTACCAACTTTGCAGTTCTAGCATTGGGAAGGGGAATAAATGTTTTGGGCAGAGGATACATTGCCATTATAAACTTAATAAATATTAATGACTTAGTTTAGGGATTAAAAGCCAGTTGTAACTCTACAATAAAAAAAGTTCAATTTAAGATTGAACTGTTTTAGTTAAATTTTGTTTTATTCAGTGCCCACTGTCAGATACAAAGCAAATTTAGACCTGATTACTTCATAATCTTCTGATTTTGGAGAGGCTTTTTATTTTATTGTTTTCTTAAACCTGCACCTTATGTTTAAAAAAAATTTTGGTTTTTATTTCATAGCAATAATCTGGATTTGGAAATAATTTTTAAAAATTAAACATTGTATTTATTTTTAGAGGACCTTATGAACAAGAAGAATTGAGCTTTTTTCCTCAATAAAGCCAAAAGACCAAGTTGGAGTGTAGAGACATAGAAAACATACAAGAATTAATTAAGAAATACAAAAACTAGCTTGAATTGATAATTTTATCATTAAGTTGGATTAAAACATTTTAATGAAAATTTTCAATAATTTCTTTTTGAAAAAAGGTCTACGTATGTGAAATCAAAATCTCCTTTATCAGGAATTTTTTCAAACATCTATTTAATGAGAATGTTTTTAGTGTTTTTTGTTTTTTAAGTAGTGTGTCATTAATATGATACAAAAGCAAGGATCATTTTGTTTGCTGCAGTAAATCTAAATGTATTGTTTTTATTTTTAGGAAAGATCCTCATGGGTTTTTTGCTTTTCCAGTCACGGATGCCATTGCTCCTGGATATTCCATGATAATAAAGCACCCTATGGATTTTGGTACAATGAAGGAAAAAATTGCAGCAAATGAATACAAATCAGTCACAGAATTCAAGGTGAATTAATAAAGACTTAGATATTTCACAACTAGTAAGAAACTGAAGATTATTTTTAGCTGTAGAAGCCTTTCTTACATTGATTAATGCTCGGTTTTTTTCAGAACTGAGCGCTTTTGTATATTCAGTGTGTTAGAAATAATCTTTCTGATTCTACTACAATCTTCTATAAATTACTGTGGAAACCAAGAACGTCTTCTAAAGTTCTGTGGAATTTATGCTGCTAAACTTCAACAGGAGTAAGACTATCACAAAGACTTAAGCCATTGAGCTCTTTTTTTTTTCTTTTCCTAATCTAGACTTTGTTAGATTGATTTCAATGTAATTTGGACCCATCTGCAAGAAACCTGTGGATATACTGAAGCATCTTGTATACAAGTCAATAACAGCTACATATCTTTTACCTTTAATTCTCCTCTTTTTCATATAACTTCATTTGAAATTGTCTTCTGGCAGAAACTTACTTGGCAAGTTTATTTGCAGCTTAACTTAGTTATTAAGTGTATTGTTATTACTGTAATAATTTATTAGATGCATCATGTTTCTACAAACAGTGCAGTAAGAAATGTTTTCATAGTATTGCTAGCTCCTGAAGGAGAGGAGTTTTCCTCAGCTGATTCATGAAAGCCATGAATTATTAGCAGCCTTTGGAATTGCTTTTTCCTAGACTGGTATTGATATGACTGTAGTCTTGGCAAGAGAGCACTGGCTTATTTCTCAGGGTTAATCTCTTTTTTTGAAAGGTCCAGCAAGGTGAGCGAAGAATGGTTTACATTTCTTACAGATGCTTTGATAAAATTCATTATTCTGTTTTGTTAAATATGCTGTAGAGATTTATAGTAAATAATGAAAAAGGATTCATAATGGCATTGCCATTAGCAATGCCTTCAGGTCTCTAAATTCTGTCTTGCTGAATTGTCTTGTTCAGCAGCTTAAAAGGGAAGTTTGGATGGGAGCTCTGTGGCTGTTAAGTTACAGGCAATGTTGCAGCATTGAAACTGGTGGGATAGAAACCTAAAAAAATGAAAATTGCAGTAAAAAAATGAAAATTGCAGTATTTTTTAGCAGTATTTCTTAGACTGCACGTTCTTTTTTTCTCAAGGACTTGGCTTCTGCTGATAATCAGAGGAGTAAAGAAGTTCGCTAAAAGTCTGCCCGTGTTAGAGTGAAAAAGCAATTGGATTCCCTTCTAGATACATGAGGGTACCTAATTACAGAGAACCTCAGAGCCATAAGCTTAATACAGAAATTAAGTTTGCAGGTTTTTAACCTCTGAAACAAAGTCTGCTCAAAAGGTTACCTGTCTGATATAACTAGCTGAGGCTAGTCACAAAACAATAATCTGTCTAATAGTAGAGCCTGCAAGAACTCTCTCCTGCATTTAGAAGAGGGGCAATTGCTGCAGAAATATATTTTGTTTTGCTTCAGAAAAAGAAGTTCTACTTAAAAGCTGGACAAGCAAAAGACTAGCTTTTTCTGCAACCCTTGAAAGGCCATTGCCAGAAGTGTAGCTTATATGCACTTCTTTGCTTCTTGGTCCATCGTTTGCTCCTCCATGTCACCTTCTCAATTTTTGTCTTTGTGATGGTCTTGGTAATTGGAGGCAGAGGGCTTAAATGCTGTAAAAAGTTACCTTGGTGGCTCAGTCCAATGTTTAGTCCATTTGGTTAAGGAGAAGATGTTACATTTGGCATTGAGAAAAGAGTGTATTTTTTATAACCAAAAGCCAGTTCCAGAGGAAACTGAGCACCTTGGAGAGGTAGAAGAGGCTCAAACCTTTGCAAATTTACTTTTGGCTTGCATTCATAAGTCTGCTGCTAGAATATTACTGTGTTCTTCAAAGAGCTGCCAAGATGGATTGGTATCTTCCAATCATTTAACAAAGGACTTGAAATGTTTACAGTTCTTTTGTTTTGTACTTTACAGGCAGATTTTAAACTGATGTGTGATAATGCAATGACTTACAACAGACCAGATACTGTTTACTACAAGCTAGCCAAGAAGATACTGCACACAGGCTTTAAGATGATGAGCAAAGTAAGAGACCTACTAAAAGCAAAAAGCAGAAACTTTGGGGGTTTTTATGTTACTGTACTTAAAAGGAGCAAAGTAACAATGATAAATATTGTTTCATACATCTGTGATGAATTATAGCAGTGCCAGTTAGTGCTGCTATATTGAAGGGCTTGATTCCATTCTTATAACCCAGTAATTTTTACTTGTTTCTCAACCTTACCTGCACCAATGAAGTCTGTAAGAGCTTCTTTCAGTGGAAGCAGTTAAGATCCACATATATCAAACCCTACTGTAAAACCCTGCTTCTGGATGAAACTTGGAAAACAAGATCTCATTGAAGTTTTGTTTTTGTTTCTTGATAAACAAGAAAGTACTGCATTTTTCAGGGTGTTGGGTGTAGGGGAGTTTTCAGCGGTGTTGCAAATTACTCAAATACAGTTGTTGGCTTGTGAAATGAAGGGTTTTTTGTGAGCTGCTCTGTGTGTGTGCATGTGTTACAGTGATGGTAAGTTGTGTGTAAAATAGTTGTTTTTGCATATGCAGTTTGTTTGTTTGTTTGTTTCTCTCTTGATAGTTGGGCTGCAGAAATTCTGATGCCATGCTACCATGACCAAATCATGTTGCATCGCCATTGGAAGCGAGACATTAAGAACAAAATAAGGCCATGGCCATTCCCATCCCATCCCATCCCATTATCATAGCATCTTGGCTATGAGGGAAAGGTTAAGTCCCTGCCGCTCTGTCCTTTCTGATTCTAGGAACGGCTGTTAGCTTTGAAGCGCAGCATGTCGTTTATGCAGGACATGGATTTTTCTCAGCAGGCAGCTCTTTTGGGTGATGAAGACACAGCAGTTGAAGAACCTGTTCCTGAAGTTGTTCCTGTACAAGCAGAGACCACCAAGAAATCCAAAAAGCAAACTAAAGAAGTTATTAGGTAAAGGTTTTAATGAGCGTGTTTACTGGCTTGTTGCAGCTTTTGTAGTGTTACACAGCAGCAAAGAACTGTGGAAAAAAACTCAGCATTTTTCCTTGAGGTCCATAGGATAAAGGGGCAATTCTCTAGTATTTTATTTATTTATTTAAGAACCAGCGATTCCTAACTTGAAACAAACAATTCAAAAGATGACTGCTTATTCTTTTAAACACTTAAAATTAATATATATCGAGATATTTACATTTTTCTTTATATTTGTGTTAAATAACGAGTGGTTTCTTCTCATGATGGTTTAAAATGTTATTTTATTTTGGGTATAGCTACAACTACCTTTTGCATTTTGTTTCTTTTTTTTTTTGTCTTTTCTAAAGTACTCTGATCAAAATATAAGAGGTTCTTTTCAGGAGAGCACAGTGGCCCCAGATCAGTTAAATAAAATCAGAGTGATTTTATTTGTCTTTTACCTTGTCTTGCGGGTTACGAAGGTACAGGAGATCATTCCTGGAGCAGATGATAACATCTCCCTAGTAAGATCTTATTAAGCTCCTTGGTAAAATACATTGCTAGTGCAATAGTAATCCTCCAGCTAATAGGTACACCCATGTCACAAATTCATATTTTTATAGCTAAAATCTAATGTTAGTATTTTTTTTTTTAAATCTGAATTTAGTCAGTTTATTTTATGAGATTTTAGCAGAAACCATTATATACAAGCAACTTAGGTTGTTCAGTGTTCCTTGCATAGTCATCCAAAGATAGACTGTAAATTTAAATCATAGAGCATTATATAAGCTGGAATTTTATGGGAAAAATTCTGCAACAGAGCATCACTAGTCATGTCGTAAATAATCTGATCATCTGGATATGTTCTTCAGGTTTCTTTTTAAATCTTCAAAGTAAAAAAAGTGAAATGTACCTTGTTTCATGTTTTTTAAAACTGAACTTTAGAGTTCTCATCAACCACTTTTCATTTTTTACACTTTCAGCGTTTCTGTAATCCTTAATGCTGATGGAAGAGGTAGTATTCTAATTTAGGGTTTTTTTGGAAATAGAAGACTACAACATGTATCTTCAAAATAATTTAAACAGTAATTACCTGTGGTGGAAGCCATTCTAATGATAACATGCAGAAACTAATGTGTTGCTGCATCATAGAGAATTCAGAAAGTGTAATTTGTCCTTTGTTTAATGGATTGTGCATAGAAATCATGTAAACAAGTCTTGAGGGGTAGGTGCTTTGGTTTTTGATTGTTTGTATTTTTCAGAAGACACAATAATTTGGTTTGTGTTTAATTCTTCCATAAACTCTGCCAGGGAGTAACTTTGTTCTATTTCACAGAGCAAGAAATTGAGTCTGACAAAGCATACAGTGTGGCTCTGTCTTTAATGTCTGCCTTAACATACAATTCAGATAGTTAAAAATTATGACATTTAGTTTTATCCTGGTACCAGTTTCTCAGCAATCAGTTGTAGTATAAATCTACTTTTCTGTTCTTCCCAATATTTAGGTAACTTTAGCAGTTGGAATTAATTTGATTTTTTCTAATTAACTTGAACTTTTTCATACATGTATTTTTGCATCATTTGTAGGATTGATACTGTATTTTTTGATGAACAATATAAGACCCTTAAAGCGGAAAATCAAACCGAATAGGAGATATTTTTTGCCTTCATATTTCGTGGTTACAAACAGGGAAGGAGTTGAAGTCAATGTTTGCCAAGTGTTAAAGCAGCTTAGACCTCTATATAGAGGAAAAAGGAAAAATCACTTGAACATCCTAATGTTTAAATATTTTTTGAAAATTTTGTTTAGGATGTTGGAATCTTCTGAACATTCTCTCAAAATTCTTTAAGTATTCTGTAATGTGTGATAGTGCCAGTTGTTGAGGAGTTTCCTGCTGTGTACACCTTTTCTTAAAGTTTCAATGAAACAAAGTAGTATAACACATTTGTCTGGTAACAGTATGATCCTGTGATCTTTTTATTGTCTTTAATAGCAAAACTTACTTGTGTATCGGATCTGAATCTCTATACAGAGAGAAATTCTTAGCTAAGCAAATGGAAGAAGATAACCCAGGAGAGAGAAATGGATTTGGTGTGAGGAGATGCTCTACCCAGTACCTAAGGTGTTTGGCCCTAGTGTCTAATGTCCATATAATGCCCTGAAATAGTTTGATGTGCAACATTTATTTTATATAGAAAATATAATGAAGACTGCCATATTCTATGATATCTTCACACTTCTCTTTATGATACTACCTTTTTCTAATTTTATGTGATAGCTATGTCCTGTTCTATCCTTGGGTATGCTTATTTGCTATGATTTTATTGGTTTGGAGCTTTAATGAAAAGGAATCTACTGAAAGATAAATATTAAATTTGTAATTTCAATTACTAGCTGTTGTGTGTTTGATACAGATTAGGAATGCTAATTGCCAATACTAAAAACCATAGGAATTAAAGGACTCCCTGTTAGACTAGGAGTTGTGTCCTATTTCTGCAAGCAGCTATATGACATAATCATCATAAATGCAGCCTGCTGGGTTTTTTCTCTGATAAGCAACAGTTTCTATCCCTTATTACATCATTTCTTTTCTGCATCTTCCTGTTTGGAATTTTAGAAAATAGCGTATTCATGCATGTGGGAGACTAAGGATGCATACAGCATTCACCTTGTATTAATGCCAGTTTTACTCCCAGTCTCTGTTTTGTTCTTCATTTTATACTTCATTTTCACCAAGGTACAGAAACAATTACATTTTTGAGGTTAAGTAGTTTGGTAGTTGGCAGTTTCTGCTGCAAAACTTCATAATATGATTATAATTCCACTTAAATGCTGAAGTAGACTGTCACTGGGAGAAGAGTGGGACTGGTTATTCTATTAAGCAAGGCCAGAATTCAGCCCTTTGTTTTATTTTAGCCTTTAATTTCTACAGCTCCTCTTCTTCTCTTTTTTAGCTGCATTTTTGAACCTGAGGGGAATGCGTGCAGCCTGACAGACAGCACTGCTGAAGAACATGTCCTGGCACTAGTGGAACATGCAGCAGATGAAGCTCGGGATAGGATCAGTCGATATCTACCCAACAGCAAGGTTTACTGCACATGGCAGTTTGCAGTTCCAGTTTGTGCCTGGCTATTGAATGCTTTGTTTCATGTTGGAAAACAGGCTTTACTGTTAGGCTTTCTGAGGCTGGAGCATCTGGAATGTATGTTCTGTGTGGAATACTGATACCGCTGTTGTCTATCATTGGGTTTCCACTGAAAGCCACTGTGGGGAGTCCTAAGTGGATCTCAGGTTCTGCAGAGTGTTGAACACCTTTGGAAATTCACTTGCAGAAAACAGTGAAATGTTGTTCAATCTTGAATTGTAGCCCTTAGCATTGAAAGTGATTAAAATAACATCACACTTCTCTTATTGTTGCAACCTCAGAAAAAGCAAACTATGGCATAGGTTGAAGGGCTATTATGATTCCGCCTCTTCCCCCCCATCCCCCCAGGAATTAAGGTATTTTTAGTGTTAAGTTACTGTTTTAATGAGGAGAGTCTGTAAACTCTTGTAGTTTTCTATTTACAGGTAGTAGCTGTCAGCTGTAGCACCAAAGATCTTTTATTGACTAGGTTTAGCTAGCAAGTTTGACAGTCCTGAATGTGATTCTGATGTTGTTCCATGTATTGGATTTTGTGCTCTTCCAGGGGTTAGAAGGACAAGCTTGGTGGTGCCTTTGGTGCAGTTTTCTCTGAAGGATCAATTTTTTAGCTGTGGGCTTTTTAGCTCTGTTGTGATGGTGGTGGATTCCTTAATTTCTTAATGCTAGGATTGGAGTGAATGCTCCAAGCATTCACTACAGATCTGTACTGAGATACATTTACTCTCTTTCCCTTGAATTTTATGGAGACTTATTCCCATCTTTGCTTCCATTTCTCATCTATCACTCTAGTGGCCACTGCAGTCGAGAAAAGAATCAGGATGTGTCAATCTTGCATTTTCCACCTCTTAGAAACTATTGCAGAAGAAACTTTACTTTGAAGCAAAAGTGGTGTTGTGTCTTCAAACTTAAATGTCCATTTCTTGGGCAGTGGCCCTGATTATTTAGGCTCAACTGGATTATGAAGTATAACTGGAAAGAATAGTGGGTGGAGGCTTAGCTTCAGTGTATTTCTGTTTCTTTGGATAATTAGAAGACTTGCTATGATTGAAGGGTATTTGAAACCTCCAAAGTAAAAGTGGCTTTTAAAATCTCTTCAAAGCAATACCACTGACTGATGCAGTCAGTTTTGCACTGTTCAAGGAAGTTTCTCAAGATATGCAGCTCTTAATTGCTAAGGCTGTTAAGTCAACTCTACAGCCCCACTACATGTCCCACTGAATCTAGGTAACACTGGCATGTTCTTGGAATTCAGCCATTGCTAACTTTTGCCATTACTTGGATATTGTTCTTTTTCATTCTCTTTCCAGCATCTCTCACCTCTGTTTTTATTGTATGCCAATATTAGCTTTGACCTCCTGTACAGAGAGAATTTTAAACCTTTTCAGATGGAGGGGGATAAAAAACAAAGTAGGAGAGATTTATTGTTGATTTCCTTGCAAGTATTTACTAATATTTTTGTAGGAAGAGAACGGTTTTCATTTGCCCTTAATATTGAGAGGTTACAGCCTTTTTTTCTCCATTCACATGTAGTTGGTTTCTGACATTAGCTTTGCTTATTGCATCAGATCTGGCTCTGACTTTACAGACCCTGGTGTGCTCTGTTGTCTTTCACATCTGTCTTTAGCATTGTGCTTGTCTGCTTCAATTGGCCTGTCACAGCACTTCTTCCTCTTGAAGGATTTGGTTGTGTGTTAATAAAAGTACTTCTAAATAGAGAAAGTTGTGGGTGAGACATGAAAACAAGCAATTCAATCTATATTTGAAAATAAGCAGTGAGTTTGTTTGTGGATAGGAGTTACAGATCTGCTTCTTAAAAGAATGTGTGTTCTAGACTTTGCAGTCAGAAAGGCTGGCTCTGAGCTAATGATAATGGAATTGGGTTTATCTTGAGTGAAAACTTTAGATCTGATTTAGAAAAATGAATAAGGCATTGTATATATGATGTATGAACTTCTGCTCCTAAGTCTTTTGTTCTGAAACACTTGCTAAGTGCTGTTAAATAGTTGTGACCCAAGGTTCTCTGGATGAAAAAGAGAATACCCAAGTGCGGTATCTCAATACAGATAAAAATGCTTTTTATCGTTTTCTCTGTAAATGGGCAACTCCTTCTTTGAGTGTGAACAGTTTTGAATGATTCCTCCTGTATCTTTCTGGTTCTCTTCACAGATTGGTTATCTGAAAAAAAATGGAGATGGAACTTTATTATTTAGTGTTGTAAATTCATCCGATCCAGAAGCAGAAGGTATAAGCCATATGCTTTCAAGCAAACATTTCTAGTCTTGAATATTCTAACAGATTTTGGAATCTTAACTGTAGATACAGATCCTGTGCAGTATAGATTGTTTTTAATTTTAATTTTTTTATTATTATTTTAATTATTTCCCAAACCATTTCCCCAAACATCTCAAAGTTGTTTCTGCTTGACTTCCATATTTTCACTTTTCAGATACTTTGTTTTAGTGACACTAACAGTGAGAAGATAAAATAATATCACCTTATAAGCACTTACACATTGCTACAACTTAATAAAGAGCTTGGAAGACAAGCTTTTACTGCAAGTACACAGTAGTGTTAATACCTAATGACAAAAGGTGAATGAAAATGCTGCAATCCTATGTAAATGTGCAATGCACAGATGCAAATTTAGAATCACCTTTTATCTCTTTGTTATCTAATTTAAATCATTAGCTAAATTTCAGTTTTAAGTTTATGAGATTTTGCTCAAATTTTTTTCTTTAGTTCCTTGGTCTTTTCTCTTGCTTTTTTTTTGTTCTGTTACTATTATGTTACTTATATTGTTTTATGCTTTTCCTTTGCTTTAGTTTCAAGCTCAAGATGCAGAAGTATTGAAAATTAGTAATGAATGAAATGCCGTAGTTTTTTGGTGCTGAGTGTCATATTAATTTAGCACTTCCTTCTCTGCACCTTTTGAGATTGGAATTTTTTCACAGCTTTCCTCTTGTTTCACTGATGAATGTATGAATGCTTTTGACTAATCACATTGAGAGACACAAGCCTCCTAAATAATTTTTCATTTGTTAGTAATTTTTTCTGGAATGAAATTGAGCATTTTGGCTCCTATCATGCCTATTACCTATTTCTGGGGAAAAAAGGAAAAAAAAAGTGATTTAATGCCTCTGAAATTATGCCACTTAAAATTTAAAGAGTGATGGCAATGGATTTTAATGGAGAAACAACCACTTAGTCAACATAAGAAACTGCAAGAGACTGCTTTTATCACTTCAGTAACATCTGGATGTTGAAAATTTGACAATCAGCTACTAAAATAATGACAGATGCTGCTTTATACTTTAAAAGTGAAATAAGTAATCCATAGATCTTGTGACATGGAAGCATATTTATAGTTGTGTTTGAAATTTAAATAGAGAACCTGAATTACAGTACCTACCCTTAATGTATAGTTTAAGACATTTAGTCTTTATGTTAATTACAGCTCTAAAATAGCAAATTCTAATTATTTTTCATAAATTGTAAACATGAAATGGTTTTCTAAGCCTTCCTTTAAATCTAATTATTAGAGGAAGAAACTCACCCAGTGGATCTGAGTTCACTGTCAAGCAAATTATTACCTGGCTTCACTACACTGGGCTTCAAGGATGAACGAAGAAATAAAGGTAAATAGCAAAGGTCCTGTTTTAACTTCATATTGATTAAATGTTCAAGCAATTATTTGATATAAAATAACTTCAGTTTATGCTTGTCTCTATATGAAAGTTTGCTTGGTTATTTTTATAATATATAATAATTGCATTATCAGCAGAATGCAGTTTTTATTAAATTGAATTTTTTGCTTATTAAAAGTAATTTAATTAGCAGTTTATGGCTTAATAGTTTACCTTAGTTTTATTGCCACACTAGAACATTTCCAATAATGGCAGTCCATTTCCTCTGGGGGAAATAGTTTTTCCATAGTACTTACACTTCCAGTTAAAAAATGATTTCCAATCATTTGCATTTTTGCAACATATGACAAAGATTTTGCAGATTGTGGATTTTTTTTCCCTGGTATTATTGACAGTTTTTAATAGTTTCTAATCTGCTGTCCAGAAACTGACTGGCAACCAACAGTAAAGTAGATGCACACAAAATACGGAAATATAAAGCAGAATGTGGCAATGAACCTTTTTCTTCTCGGAGTGGGATGGATAACTTAGTTCTTGATTTTTCAGTAGTATGGTTTTTTATATGGTTTAAATAGTTGTGCTGATTCTGGAGTGTGGAAGTGTCCTTGAGATACTGCTCTTGCTTTCATTTGGAGAAAAAAATACATGGCACTTTCTGTATCTGTTTTAGAAAACACAATCTTTTTTTTTTCCCCCAAGTGATCTTTGACACTTGTGCTAATCATTTGTTGTGTCTTTTATCTGTGTAGTAACCTTTCTTACCAGTGCCAATACAGCACCTTCCTTGCAAAACAACTCTATATTTCATGATTTGAAACCAGATGAGATGGAACTCCTATACTCAGCATATGGTGATGAAACTGGGATCCAGTGTGCCTTAAGGTAAGAGCTTTTTATCAGGAAGGCTAACTACTCATAGCAATTTTTTGCAAAGCAATTTAAAATAGATCTCAGCTAAGAGACTCCAAATCCTGATTTTTTTCTAAAACTTATTTTTAAATAAATCACTATAAAGTTTGAAGCTAGCTTTAATCCTTCTTGGTTTTTTTTGTTTTGTTTTGTTTTTTGTTTATTTGGTTTTGGATTTTTGGCGGTGGGAAAAGTTTTGGGGGGGGGGTCTTCCATTTGTCCTTTTAAGCTATTCT
Organism: Polioptila caerulea; assembly: GCA_013397295.1. Taxonomy (NCBI): domain Eukaryota; kingdom Metazoa; phylum Chordata; class Aves; order Passeriformes; family Certhiidae; genus Polioptila; species Polioptila caerulea. The sequence goes on along the minus strand of VYXF01006140.1, from coordinate 189,225 downwards.
ATTTTATTGCAAGGTTGTTATGGATCTTGTTATTAGGGTCTTCAACCACAGTATATTATAGGTTGCCACAGATTTAGTGTTTTGCTTTGAACCCAGCAGTAAAAAATTTTAAAATGCAAGTAAAAAGTCAGTAGCTTTAAAACTATGATGTTTTTCAAGGAGTTTCAAAAGAGTTAAAGCTACTTGAAAAGAAAAATGCNTGAACCCAGACGTAAAAAATTTTAAAATGCAAGTAAAAAGTCAGTAGCTTTAAAACGATGATGTTTTTCAAGGAATCAAAAGGGTTAAAGCTACTTGAAAAGAAAAATGCCTCTTATCATTAAATTGTTGATCTTGGAGGGAAAGAAATAATCTCAAGCTTTTGTTTTGTTTTGTTTTTTAACCCACTAGCCTACCATCAGTGATAGTTCAAGTCAAAATTTGCTGGTACTTGTGAAAAACAAGTTGCAGATCTACTTTACTATTAAAATAAAAGAGAAAGCTCTGTGTCCTGATGGCCTTAATTGTTTTTCTTAAGAAGCATGAAAGAATTAAAGAAGAAAGAAAATGTAGATGTAAAGCAGTGTATTTGGGAAAACATCTTTTTAGTTAATGTAGTTTTTATGATAGTAAGTATTTTCTGTAATGCTTATCTCCATTCCTGCTAGCTTACAAGAATTTGTGAAGGATGCTGGAAGTTACAGCAAGAAAATAGTTGATGATCTTCTGGACCAGATCACTAGTGGCGACCATTCCAAAACTATTTATCAGCTAAAGCAGGTGTGTCCTGGGTGCACTGAAGTGTCACAAATTCATCCGAATAAGAATGAAACTGTTGGGTTTTAATACTGTGTGAGATGCTTTGTTTTCCACTGTCAGTTTAAGCAGTGCAAGCTTATCTGTTCAAGCAACCATAAACCAAATGAGAGACTGAACTAATCAGCAAAGGAGGAATCCTTTTCTCTCACTAGCTCAGTTCTCAAACGTGGTTCACTATGTGACTGCAGAAAGGAGGGGACAGGAGATGCAGCATAGCAGGGACCAGCCAACTGGATGGAGTTTGGGCAGCCTTGTCACTCAATGTCAGGACTTACATACAGGCTTCTGAGTTTATATTGCAATGCTTTTGTTAAGGTTTGGGGTTTTTCTTAATTGAAAAGCAAAATATTTTTCATGTGGAATGATTAATTATTTGGAACATGGAAGTAAAGTTAAAAAACAGATTATCACTGTACAGGTGTCTGTTACCTCCCAGTGCTAACTTTTACATTCATGTAGTGTGTCCACAGGGAAAGTTTTAACTTATTCACAAAAGCCCTTTCCTGTTAAGATGCATACTAAAACTGGAGAAGAGAGTCTCCTCAGAAATGTGTATGGTTCTGTTGAAGATGTTTGCATTCCCAAGACAAAATAAGCTAAAAAAATTGCAAAATTTCTGAAGATAAATTTCATGTTATCGTCCCTTTGAAAACCACTCTTAGTTTGAAGTAATTGTCTGCTATTTAAAATGCTGACACTCTGAAAGATTGAAGAATAAAGAAAGGGAGGCAGGGTGGGAAGATGGAAAGTACTTAGGCTTCCCAACTTGGTGGAATTGAGATTTTTTTTATGCTACATCTTTACAAACTGTAAAGTGGAATATGGTGGGTGGTGTTTGGAAATAAGGAGACAATAGAATGAAAAACACCAACAATCCTTCAGAATTTTCTGGATGTTTTTTCCCTATGGGAAAAAGATAGTACATATAACAGGAAGAAATGTAAAGGATTCGTTCAAAAACTTAAAACCCAATATTTTGAATACTCTTCTACATACAGAAATGTGTGTATGCATCATAGTCAACTTAGCTTGAAAATAAAATATGTCTTTGCTGTTTACCACATTTTTCTATGAATGTCATTCCAGGTGAGAATTTCTGAAGACCTCTCAAATGATCAATGGCTATTTACACTTGAAAATGCTGTTCAGTTGTGACATACATGGATATGCACAGATTTTACACAATTAAGTGTGTTTCAGTGATTATATACATGGTGTTTTATGCTTCAGCATTTTGTACTGCTGCATTTGAGTAAGAATTAATATCTCTGAAAGTACAACCTTGAATGATTTGTGATCAGAAGTTACTGAAGTAATGACAAAGGTAGTACATTTGGACAGAAAGTTTGTGAGCAGAAGAAATAGTATAAGGGGCTTAGTTAAAATGCATAATACTAAAATATTGAAGGACATCAACTGTTGCATTCTAATTGCATTACAGATATGTGAAAAAGTTAGCTGTCTCTAGCCTCCTTTCATGTGTGGTTTGAATGTACTTGAATTGGTAGAAGAAAGACATCTTTCTCATGTGTTGAATATAAGCAGTTATTGGTATTCTTTCTTTCCAGAGGCGAAATATCCCAGTAAAACCACTGGATGAAGTTAAAGTAAGTTATGCTACTGCTCAGTCTGTTTGTTTGAGGTTTTTAAGTGGGAAAAGTGTTTTGGCATTTAAAGTAGTATGTTCTCTGAGCTTGCAATGTTCAAATGCTTCATTTTATTTAATGTGCCTCTGTTATGGATGGTAATACAGAAAAGATTGATAAGGGGAGTATATGAGAAAGGAGAGGGTTTAGGTTATTCCTAGAGAGGCTCTTCTGTTTAGTTACAAATTATTTGCATGACTGTATGTGATTCCCCTAGAGAAGAGCTGTCTTCATTTTTTTTTAAGGTTCTACTCAAACATCACACAGTGTGGCAGTTTTCTGTGATGGCCCAGGACCTCATTGTGGAAAACCAGTAAATTACACAAACATTCTCAGGGAACATTCTTAGTAAATATAATCTATGAAATGCTAAGATCTAAAATATTTCTTTGTTCTTTAGGTTCTGCCAGTTCATATAAAAGAAGAACACAAGTTGCGTAATACCTGTCTGGATTCTTCCAAACAGATTATGGTAAAATGGGGGGAGTATGGGAGGGAAACAACAAGAAAAGAAACATAAACAAAAAAGTAATATTGAGACATTACTTTGTTTCAGTGCATGGTCTGAGGTGATATATTAAAATTACATTATCTGGAATAAGATTGTGGTACTGAAAATGAATTCTGTGATACTCAGTCTGTTTTCCTTTGTGGCTTTATTGTTCTTCAGCTTGTTTCACCATGCATAACAATGTCTCAGAGGCAGAAAGATCACATAGGAATCTGAAAAAAATACTTGATCTGCTGATCGATATTTGAGGTTCAGCCTGCTGTAAAATTGGAAAAACTCCATTAATAATAATCAGTTTTACCACATCCATTGAAAATGTCTGTTGGAAAGTATGAGTAAATATGCATATCTTATGCTTTTACAGCTACTAATCAAATCTTTCCTTAGGTGGTACTGTATTTATCTTGCAAATTATTTGTGACAACAGAAGATATGCACTACATTCCATGGAAATACACATAAAAAGTACATGGATCGCATTATAGCAACTAAAAGAAAATCATAGTTTTTAAAATATTCCTTATGTTTTGTGGAAAGGCGTGGATTTCTCTAGAACGTGACTGGTTATTTCATCTAAGTGCTAGGTTTCATTTTCATATTTCTAAAAGATAATATTTGTGTGTTAACTGAGTGTCTTATTTCTCTTGCTGGATCAGGCATCCTCAGAGATTTTCCTTAGAACAGGTTTTGAAGCTTAGTGACTGATTTCTTCCTTTGTGCCATTACATTAGCAATTTTGCAATGAGTATGGGAAAAAAAAAGCAAGTTATAGAGTGCAGGCTGTATTTCATTATTCAAATGTATAGGAAAAATACTAGAGAGGCCAGTTAGAGCAAATACTGTGAAGAAGGAGGCCCACTGTACAAAAAAATTCAATAAATCCAATGTTCACATATGGAGAAGATGAGAGACACTGGTAATACTTCCAGCTGCTAGGGTTCTATCATGAGACATAGATGAATGTTTAATTGAGTTTCAGCAGTGCTGGATCATGAGATAAAACACTTGGACTACTATTCACATCCCTGGTCATTGATGTGACTGGCCTGTCTGGGAATGTTTCTGAGCAGTCTGTGAATGTCAGGTTAGCCAAGGTGATTATGGATGCTCCCATCTCAGGTGTTGAGATAACACTTCTGAGAGAATGGATTTGTGCTTAAAGATTGTGAAGTTACTGTGACAGCTTGTCACTCTTGCTAATCTTTCTGTTTCTTGCATTTTAATAGGTTGGAGAATCTGCTGGAGACAGTAACACTTCTGACTTGGACTTTCTCTCCATGAAGCCTTATTCAGATGTATCTCTCGATATTTCTATGTTAAGTTCATTAGGTAAGTAACTAAATATACACAACATAGTTATGGTTCAGTTGTACCATTTGGACAAAACGTCAGCTGGATTTGCTAAGACTAAAACAACTGTTGGAAAGGTAGTAATAAGTATACATTTGACAGGTAAAAGTCTAGGGCTGATAAATGAAACCTTGCTCTCTTTTTCCTTTGAGACATCTGTATGTTATCCAAGCTAAGGTTTCCTGTACAACTGAAGAAAACAAAGTATTTGTACCTAACTATTTTGATAGTTTTGCCTTTCTTGTGTTCATAATAACAAAAATTTTGAGCATCAGTGCAAAGCTTTCACTCAGAAATTATGTTGCTTCATATGATATCTTTTAAAATAACTTGGGATTCAGGTGAGTATGTGAAACCCAATGTCCTGGGGTGACACCCAATCATATTGCCACTTGGAATATCCCAAAAGAAAAATCAGAAGAAACTTCTGGTGCTGGATAGACTTTATCTTCAGTTGTGTAAAAGAATTTGGGTGCTATTTCAAATACATGCCTTTGATAGTTGTCCTTTAAATACCACAAGAAGTACTGTTGCCGTTCCTGCAGGCAGCTGGGCTGGTCAAATGTCTTCAAAAATGTCATCCAAGCAAACAACCTGCTTATGTTTTAAGGTACTTTTAATTCCAAATGTGAAAGAGGCTAAGCTATCTATTATAAAACACAACCAAACTAATCAAAGGCTTAAATGGAAAAAAGATTTCTACAAGTTTCTCACATAGGTGCAGTTTGAAAAGCAATTGTAAGCTCTGATTATGCTATCTCACTCTAATTTCATTGCAGTTCAGTAAAAAATAAATTAATATCCATTTTATAGATTATGTTTAGACATACTAGTCTTCCTATAAATTTCATGCACCACTGAAAGCTACTTATATTTTCTTCCTTGGCCTTTCTGTAAATAATCATACTGCTAGATGAGTTGGCTTTCAGAGAGAATTTATGACATTACTTTTTATGATAATTCTTGTGAAATTAGCATTTAAGAAAGAGAAGGGAAGGAGTTTATCTTCCTGTTCAAAGTTGAGGGAATTTTTTTTAGGTCTTCATATGAAAGAATAGCATATATTGGCACATACCTCCAGTTCTTTCCAATTTCACAATTTATCTGGCTTACTACAAAATCAGTGTAGCTGGAGAAGATACTGCTCTTAGAACCTTCTGTGATGGGGATATCTTTGCCTGCATAGATTTCGTGTTCTGTTTTAACTGTATTTTGAGTTAGATATTTAAGTGATCTTGCTGACTCTCTTTTGCCACAAACTAAATGTGTGATTTACTGGGAGGGTGCTGAGGCACTGGCACAGGTTGCCCAGGGAGATTGTGGGTTCCCCATCCCTGGGAGTGATCAGGGTCAGGTTGGATGGGACTTTGAGCAGCCTGGTCTGGTGAAAGGTATCTCTGCCCATGGGAGGGGGATTGGGACAAGATGGCCTTTAAGGTCCCTTCTAACCAGTCTGTCCACGTCTGGCATTTAACAGCTAAGCAAGACAAATTAAGCTGTTACAGCTGTGTAAATACTGGGAGTCAGTTCAGTTTCAGCCATTTCCATGTGGCACTTCCTTTCATCTTCCAATACTGCACAGGTCTGCAGCTGTTGCTTTTTAGAAGTGCGAGGGAAAACGAAAGATTGAGGTAATTTGTGTATAGACAATGCTTGTGTGAATTAAATTTAGAACTTTTTATGGTAATTCATGACTTGGTAATTCATGAGTCATTAGTACATGTGCTAATTATGGGGTTTGGTTGGTGGTTTTTAGGGAAAGTGAAGAAGGAGCTTGATCATGATGATAACCATCTACATCTGGATGAAACAACTAAACTGCTTCAGGACCTTCATGAAGCTCAGGCTGACAGAGTGGGATCCCGGCCATCGTCCAATTTGAGTTCCCTCTCCAATACCTCTGAAAGAGACCAACATCATCTTGGTAAAGTTTGCTGTGTCACAGAAGTTGCAGTACTTGTGCTCTGTTTGAAATTGGTTTAAACTTACGTTGTAATTTACAGAAATCTGTATGTGGAACTACTCTGATAAAACAGTGTGCTGACTGATCATGTTTTAATTTTAAAATATGCTTGGCAGAGATAACTAACAAGACATACTTTTGACCTCTAGAACTAAAACCACTAATTATAATTTCCTGTTTTTTGATTAGATGTGATTGAACTAGCTGTGAAGTAAATTGATAACTCACTGGCAAATCCCCATAAACACTTGCATTTGATGCCCTTACACTAAGGAGTGTATAATGATTATTTTACTTCAGCATACTTATGTGCAGCAAATAACAAGTGGGATTCTAAAACAGCATTTCATTGTCAACTGTAAAATTCAGTGATAAGATGGGATGATAGTATAATAATACTGCTTAACAATTTGGTGTCATTTCTGAGAAGGTAGAAGAAGATGTTGGATGGGTGATACTCAGTTGCATTTTGTATAATTATTCAACTCAGAGTAATAGCATAATGATTACTTTTCCAAACATTATCTAAATTACTAAGAATCTTGTGATTTCTTTTTCATAATCTCCTGTTTAAATATCATTTAGATGTCTGTCTTACTTTAAAAGTCTAAAAGGAACACGTGAAATAACCATGCTCTTTATATGTATAAATATCTCTTAGTTTTTTTTCTGTACTTTTAAAGTTTCTATTTTTTTCCCATGTTCAACAGGAAGCCCCTCTCATCTGAGTGTTGGAGAGCAGCAAGACATAGTTCATGATCCCTATGAATTTCTTCAGTCTCCAGAAACCTCAAATGCTACTAGTAATTAATCTGACATGTACTATATTTATTTTGTATTTTAATTGTATTATGTTTTTATAAAGTTTTTGTCCATGACAGAAACTGCATTTTTGTCCTCTTTTATATGAGGATTGCTGCATAGTATTATCATGTACACAGGATTAAACAAGCAAGCATACAAAAAACCCCAGCCCCAAACTAATAGTGTCGTTAGCAATCTACCAAGAGCTGCTTTCATTTTGTTTATTAAGGGAGAGTGTTATCTACTGGTGGATGAATCTTGACTGAAAAACAGCAAATAATGTGTTAGAAAAATGTACATTTTATAGATATTGGAAGGTGATCATTTTCCCAGAATCATGGCAGCAGTCATTACATGTTTGCAGTACAATTATCAATTAGTTCTGTAGATAATTGTTCTGTTATCTACTGTTCAGGTTAACTAACACCTGAACACATCCAAGGAGGAGCAAAGAACTGCATGAATTGGGATCATTATTATGTTTTCCATTTCCTAATGCTAATAATCTGTAGAAGTTGTTTTTAAACATTTCCCCATTTTTTAAAATCTTTTTAATCACTGTAGAGAGCAGTCAAATTGAGAGTAACAGTACTTGGTGGTTCCAGTAAAATGCTTGTTTACAAAACTTCTGCCCTGGATTTGAAAAAGTTGAATGTTTTTGTGATTCCTTATATCTTGAAACACACAAAAAAAAGATACTACTTGTATTTTTTGATATGATGTGTATATCTCATAGGATGGAAAAAGGACTGCATAAGGTGTGCTTTTCAATAATTCCAAAATAAAACTTTTATAATACATCAGTACGGAAACTGAGGGGTTTTGTACTATTCCTATGTGCAAGCAGACAAATGTTACAAATTTACATTATTTTGTAAATATTAATAAAAATAGAAAAGCAGTTTTGATGTATAGCAAATCTGTTGTTCTTGCCAAGGAAAAGTTTGCTTCCTTATACTAAGTCTGAAATACTAAAGAGTTTTGGGTTGAATTCATATGCTGCTTCAAAAGATGAATTTCATCATGCCACATGTAGCTATAAACAAAAAAAACCAGTCAGTTTTTAGGAACCATCAAGGAAGTCAGTCAGATAACTGACTGATAATGTCTGCATAGGAAGATTGTTTCATTCCAAGCAGGAGTGCTGAAGGAAGCACACGGCGAGGTTTTTCTGTGTGGGAGCTGTTTGGAATGTGTGTGGCAGTGTGCTTGGGCTCCTTGGCTGCTCCTGGATGGTGGCCGTGGGTTCTGGGAAGTGACATGGATGGTCTGCTGCACTGTGACAGTGTAGTTGGTGAGGATTTGCATAGACACACAGCCTTGTGTTGGTCTGCAGCTTCCCAAAACAATTTCAATTGAAAAGTATTGTTAAAACTAATGTGCTTTTGATCTTTAGTAAGTCTGATTTCTCATACAGTAAAAATAAATTGATTCCTGTAATAGACTCTAAATTATAGTTACAGTTGGTGAGGAAATCCTTATTGAAACACTTGCTGATGGATTGCCTGCCTTGGCTCTTGAATAAAATTCCACAGGAGAATGTTTAAAACACCCCTGTAGAGGAATGTGCTGGTTTGTTTTGGTTTTTATTTGAACAGCAGTGTTTACTACTGAAAACTGAAAAAATGTGCAGTATCTTATTTAATACCTTCACATTGGATTTCAGGCAGAATGCATTCAAACTCTGTGCAGTTCTGTACATCAGCCTTTGTGGGCTCCATGAGCTGGCTGTATAAAAGGCTGGATGTTGTTTGCATCATTATTGTACCAGAAAGCACTTTGTGCCTGAGGAAGGTTTGCTTATTTATTGAGTCTATGTGGCCCTTAAACAAGCTTAGTTATGCTCAGCAATCTCTGACTGCTGTTCCATGGGTGCTGGACAATCTTTTCATTAGGCCTACTGCCTGCATTCCCCAGGAAAAAAATGCTTTTAGGACAAAACTTCTTCCCAGAAGCAAATACATTTTTGTTGTGGTGACTTCTCGTGAGTGGCAGACATGGACTTGTAACCTGTTTGCTGAATGTACTGAGACACGTGATTGGGCTCACTAAATGCCACAAGAAAAGCTTTCATATTTCTTTGAGAAATCTCATTCTCCTAAATTTTAGAGAAAGATTGGACTCTTGAGTTTGCAGCCTCTGGTAAAAAAATGCTAAAATTTAAAAGTAAGTGGTTTAAGTGAACATTCACTTGTTTGTTACAGTACATTTTTACTGATTCTTGGGCTAGAAGAGAATCTCTTGCTCCTCTTCCTTTTTGGTGTATGTGACTATGCTTGTACCAATGTTGAATTTTCCAAATGATTCTGGTTTGAAAAAAAAGCCTTTAGAAGAAATTTGCCGGTCCTTTCCTTACTTATTTGAAGGGTAAGAAGTTCCCTAAGCTGTGTCTTATTTGCTCTTGTCTCTGCAGGTGGTAAGTTCATACAGAAAAGCTTTGAACTAATCAGTAAAGGCCTCTAATTTTATGTTCCTATTTAAATACTAAGAATTTGAAAAACTTGATGTAGTTCTGTGAGTTTATTTAACGTATATCATTATTTATTTTATCTGAGATAAATGCCATTCCTTTCCAGCGTGTTTGGTGGATATTTCCTGTTTGGCTTCTTTTGGAGACGACTCTCTGTCCATGGCAGCCTGTTCAAATCTGTGATACATAACATGTAACATCTAGCTAGGTGGCACCATGTGTCAATAAACTTAATGTGAGTTCCCATCAGTCAGAATATGAGGGCAAATTCCCAACATGTTTTGTAAAATCAACTCAGGGTTTCTATAAAAAATTGAGAAAATGAAATGCATTTTTTCTATTTTTTCTTCTAATAACAGCTATATCAAGAAGTGTATTGCGCTAAGGATGTAAGCAATGTGAAGGGAAATCCTAGATCTGTTCTTCCACAGGGTAGAAATATATCAAAATGTAAAATGGTCTAAATAACTGTGATTATTCTTTTCTCATGGCTATCATCAATCTCATGTTTTAGCAGTCATCTTCAGTGGCAGCAGAGGAAATATTGAGGCTATATTGCACACATAGCAAGTATCTTTGTAAACACAAGGATTCAGCGTGGAGCAACTTTATTCCACTCTCTGACATACACAAGTGCAGGGACATAATTTACCTGAAAATATTAGGTGAAAAATAAAAAATCTTTCTCATGTTCCTCCCTTGCTCTTTATTAGAAAAGAGAAAGCACAAAGACATTTTTAAAGCCATGTAGTTATTTTGCTTTCTGGCAGATGCATTGCTAACCATCAGAGATTTATGCAGATGAGAGCTGAACAGCTGACCAGCAGAAACAACCTGATTTCTCCACCCCTGCATTCCAGAGTGAAGGGCTGGTTCTTGCCATGCCACTCATTTTTGTGTTTGTTGCTTTGCTGTTGTTTATCTATCTGGCCACAGCAGGATTTGGTGTCTGCACACCATTACTTCAATATGGATGGAAACACGCTGCTTTTTCTGGTTTGGTTTTTTCTACCCTTCTACCATCCACCTTGGAATATGTGTTATTATAAATGCTGATCTGTGTGCTGATAAGGGGAAGGGAGAAGAAGCCCATCCACCTCACAAGGAAGGCTAGGGCATCTCCAAGGGATGGCATTTATTCTCAGTGTGTTTAAACTCTCACTTGACTATTGCAAAACTCAGTTTATGTAGGTGAGTTGGGTTTGTGCTGCAGGAGGGTATGTGTGTATGTAAATGTAAACATGAATTATGCATTTAAAGGTCCTTTAAGTGGTGGCTGCAAGTAAAGGGGCAGGGTTTGGGAGAGCAAGAAGAGTCACAAATGTTTGGAAGCCAGGGGGCAATGCTTTGCAGTTGAATGATTTTTCCCAGACTGATCAGAAATTACTGTAGATCTCAGAAAGATGCTATTTTTGCAAGGAAAGACCCCTCAGGAACAGCCCTGTGAGAAGCAGAATGCCCAGCTCTCCATTTGCTTATGAGGCTCTCAGTCCATTGTTAAAGGATTAAAACTTGGTGAATCTGTCATGGAATTATGAACTAACATTAACCTTATTTTCTGAAGAGTCAATTTGGATAACATGGAATACCTTGTTTTATGTTAGATTTGCCTCTTTGGCAGTTCATTAGATTACAGAGCACAGTCTGAAGTTCTGCATAACGTCTTTTCATTTTACATGGGAGAGGGAGAAAGGTTTAACATCATAATGAGAAAGAAAACACTGATAGGCAGTATTTCATTCACTTTTTTATGTACAAAACATAGATTGTTGCTAGGAAATGGTATGGTGTCAATGGAGCACTCTTATGACAGCACTGTAATTCTTGTTGAAAGAGGTTGAGCAGTCGGCACAGCTGTAGATCTAATGCCTAAGGTCTTTTGCAATGTGTTTAAGAAAACAGTCTTAATTGTGTCTCTGCTTTTGCTTCTTTTGAACATGCCCTGGAAAGAAACAGGTTGCTGATGTTTATCATACCTTTAGAGATGAGTAACAGCCTTGCTGAAGCTCTGATGTGCCTGCAGTTGGTTTTGTTTCTGTCATTTGCCTTCTCTGTATTATCAGCTGAGGAGATGTGTGTCAGCTGTGTTGTGTCCCATAACCACTTAGAATGATGGAGAGATCCAGCAAAGGGAGACAGATCTGTAAATCCAGCAGCATGCTGCATTTCTTGCTCAGGAATTCTTGGAAGAGATGACAGAAGAGGTTATCCCATTCAGAGGTCTTCCCATATATCTTTTCCTCTGGAGTAGGAGATAGGTCTAAGTTAGGAAGTCATAAAGGATCCTACCAACTGCTGTAAACTCCATTTTGATGCTATTTTCAAAATATAATTGGTCTATATTAGATGTAGAATGCAGTAAGAGGTTTTGATTCTAACACTGACAAAGGTAGAAAAGGCAGACAAACCAGGCATTTCTCACCTGTTTGTGCCAAAGTGTTTCTATGTTCTAGCTGCCAGAGGATTTAAATACAAGAAATATTGAGACTTCTTTTTCCTTAAATTTCTCCCTCTTTTAGCAAATATTTGAAGAGGCAAAATCCTAAAACTTCTGTATCTCTGCACTGGTCCTTTCTGAATTAGATTTTTTTTCTCCGGCTCCTGTGTGGTTCTGTTTCTGATGAATAATAACTTTGCCTAGACATCATAGGAAATAATTGCATTTGGACACACAATGAGACTTCCTGGACTGGTGAAGAAAACACACCTTCCCATTGTCCTCATGTTGTGTCAGTGAGCAGTCATTCTCTTCAAAATATTGGTAATTGCTGTCATGGTAACAAAACAAAAACATGGTGTGGCAACTATTTTCAGCTTCGCACATGTGTTATCTCTCCTGGCTGTAAAACACGTCAGTTTTTAACCAGGACGAGAGGTGTCCTCTAGTTTAAGCCTGGCACAGATAGTTTTTTTCTGAACAATGGTCTAGGTGTTTGTGGGAGTTTCTTTTGGATTGTTTTTTGTTTTGTTTTTTTGTTTTGTTTTGTTCTGTTTTTGTTTTGTTATACTGAGTCTTTTCAAGCACATGGGCAGAAGGCTTAGAGGTAGGAGGACAATTACAGGACAACCACTGCAGAGTGATCAGCTTATTCCTATGGCTATTTGCACTACTCGTGAACATCTCTGCAGCTAGGATGGGATTGGATGGGATTGGCACTGGAATTCTGGGGGCTCTGGCATTACCAGCCCTTGTGTTCTTCAGCACAAGACGAATGAAACAAAAATGACCCCAGCAGCTTCACAGGAAGCTGTGGTCATGTTGCAACTTCTAGGGAAAAATGGTTCCTCAGATGGCTGCAGCAAAACAGCCAAGAAAACTGGGAAGGAGGGTGAGATGAGCTGGCAGTGAGGGAACACTTTTGGAGGAATGGGGATGAATTATGAACCAAGAGTGCACCGCTTTCATGTGTAACTTTTTTCTTGAGCTTTTGCAATAACAACTTATTGCAAAAAATTAATGCATTTCATGCATCTTTTCTTCTCTTTCTCTGCCTTCTTTGCACCAGCTAATGACTTTTAAGAATTGTAAAGAGCACCCAGAAATGCCCAACCCTGAGGAAAGCACTTCATCTACTTCTGAATATTAGGGAGTGTTTAATAGTAAATTAAATTCTACTGAGTTGGGGAAGAAAATGGAGCATGAGGGGCCTTTTAGAGGGTAGATTTACTTTCTTTTTGAAGATTCCAGGGAGGAGGATTCAAAAATGTGGAAGAAAGAAGATTGTAATGGAGGATTAATTAATTCCTAATACTAATAATTGGGTTTTCAACCCATGCAGTTCTGTGGCATGTCACAGTCTACCTAAAATTTGAGAAAGGGTGGAGAGAGATATTTAGCTTTCAGTCAGTATGCATAAAAAAATCTGAAAAAATATATTCTCCCTTTTTAATATTAAAAATCTACTCTTGTGAGAGGGAAAGGTGCAAAATGAACATAGGTCTAATTTGCACAAGGGGAAGATAAGCTATGCTGGATAATTGTTTTCATTTTCTCTAATTATACTGAAGCTCTTAATAAAAAACAAAAACCACTTTAAGTCATTGGATACAAAACTGTTAGAAGGAGAACATACTTGATCACAGTTTGTTCTCCTTTGAGCAATTTTGTCATTAATACACTTGATGCTTTCTTAACTTCTTTTAACACATCACTGGTCTTCCAGTCATCACCTTATTTTCTCACCCTGTTGCTGCTACAATTGACCCAGCAGTGGAAAATGTGCTAAGAAAAACCTGAATGATTCTGCTCCAGTCTTTGACAGAAGACATGAACATGTCATCAAGAATGAACACTTACCTCTGCAAAGACAATATATAAATTATTAGATTAAGGAAACAAGTTCCAGGTTTTAGGGATATTGTGATTTTTATTATTTTTTTTGGCCACATTAATGAAACTTTATAATCATTCTAATTGTTCATACATGTACTGTCATTATATATAAAATCCCATATTTTCTCTTAAAGCAACCTTTTACTACAATTTGTATACTCATAAGCAGAGAGAAGTTATTCTGCTCTTAAATGTTTAGAAGTGCTTTTCTAAAAATAATGTTGCTGCTTCAAGGTACAAAATTGATTAAAGCACTGCTTCTATCTATTAAATGGATCTCTAAAAAAATTTTTGGAAGTCTGTCACACTCCCTTGTGTGTAGAATTAGGCCAATGCATATCAGTAGCTGCCTTGATACTAACTCAAATTAAGTCATGTTCTTATCATACTTGTTAAACTAAGGCCAAATTTACAAGTGGGGGTTTTTCAGTAGTTTATAAAGAAATCAACTTTGAAATGTTCACTTCCCTTCTACATGAACTTCAGGATTTTCCAGCTCTTACTGTGCTTCCAGTTTGTTTCTAGTCTATCTGTAAATTTAAGTTAGGTACCAATAGCTTTGAATATGTTTTAGAATAATGTTAGCTCATCATTAGGATTTGAAGTTAATTGTTCTGAAAGCAAGTACTATAGAACTGACTTGAAAGCACAGGAAAAATGATCTGATGGAATTGGTTCTCTTAGGTAAGTGTTTAATTCAAACCTTGTTTTTTCCCTGGTCCCCATAGTCCTGCAAGTAGGAATAGGCTTTGTATTTCTATCTAGCATGGGTTCACATTAACCCTGCAAAGCAGAACTCAGTACCTGGTGAAAACACACAGACTAGCACAAACTCTGCTGGGTTTGGGCTCCAGGAGATCAGTCATCCTGCCCCAGTTCTGCAGAGTGGGGTTTAATCACAATGGTATGAAATATATTGACTAGATGTATGTTGGGATGTGCCTCCTTCACTCACTGAGCATTTTTCTTGCATTATACAATATTTGTCCTGTCTCATTTTCTCGAACATTTATAGAAGTATTTTAAAAATAATAACAGTAGTAATAATAATAGCACTCCTCAAGCCATGCAAATCTTCAAGAATAATTTTTTTACATGCCTTTCAATCTTGCCTTTAGCACAGTTGCAGAAGAAATATGATATTTGAACTCCTAAGGTTAGGTTAATTGAGTGTTGAATGGATGTAATGTAACAAAGCTAAAACTGAATGCCTGTAACTTCATGTAAATATTCAGTTTATATAGAGAAAACTGGAAAAGTTGCTGTATTCTATGCTGATAGTATGCATGATATTGGATCTAAAAATTTCTGCTTACAGGACTCATTCTTTAAAATATTAATCTGATTTAAATATCTGTTATATATCTTACACAAATATTTTTTGAAGAACCATGTTTGTCTTTTTTTCCCTCTCAACTGAAGGATGCAAATCTAATGCATAAAAAATATAATATTCTGTTAAATGTCCACAGGCAAGATTTGTATGAGCAGCAAAACAGTTGAAAATGGTATCTTCTGTATTCTCCACCTGGACTGATCTTTTTTCTGTAACAACATAGTGGACAAAATCTTGAACACAGGGAAGATGATTTGACTTAAGTAGAGACAAAATTTACTGCAGGTATCTAGAATGCTTTTTTCTGTTTTACCTGTTGCCAAACTATAAACAGTATGAGGAAGCTGGTCAGAAAAATTTGAAAATATCTACGAGAGAGAGAGGAGGAAAAGATGCTGTATCAAGAACCTCCAATACGGAAAACAGAGCAGGATATGCCTTGGTCTTCTCTTTGGAAGAATCTGAGTCATTTTTCTTGTAAAAAACCAGATGGTGTTTCTCTCTCGCTGCCTGTCCTCCATCTAAGGAGGGCAGCAGTTGCCTAAATTAATAAAAATCTGTAGGTTGGCCATTATTTAAAGGATTGATGTTTGAAAAATCAAAGAAAGCAATTTATGCTGTTATAAAAAAATGTAGGAAAGAGAGAGGAGAGGAAAAAAGGTAAGTATTTTGGTACAGTAACAGTGAACAGTCACGCTTTTCTGCCATGCTGTGAAAAGGCAGAGCCAAAATTATTTTATTGGAATTTGCATTTTGACACCTGGAAGGGAAATGATGACTCCTCTAATTTGTTTGAGATCATGTGGATTTGTGTATTTCCTTGGACATGTCTGGACCTCTACCCTTTGGATGTGTGCCTTTTGTTGCATATGTACATTTAGCCAAGCTGAGTGGGCACCACTGTGGGTAGAGAAAGCTGGTTCTGGGTCACCTGTTTGTTTGTCTGTTTGGTTAATCTATTTGGTTAAATAGCCCCAAAGTTAAACATCTGCACCCTTAACTGGGAATATGTACAGTTGTATTTTGAAATCTCTGGACAAAAATCACTGCACTCTGTTTATCAGGCACAAAGAAGCTCTACCTTTTGAAAGTAGTGGCAGATGTTCCAAATAATACTTTTCCATACCATTATATACTAAATGAAGCTCTAACAAAGGTTCTTTTGTGCTTTGAGAAAAATCAGTCTGAAGCTTTAAATATTTTGGAAGGTTTTTGGGTTGTTGTTCTTCTCCATTTTCTTGTTCTTTTACTGCTGCCTCAGGCCCAGAGTTCTGAGGATTTTGTTCTCTTATCTCCTGGCCATTAAACCAGTGTGAAACCTGTCCCACTGAGCTCACGCAATACGGGTTTAACTGCTTCTGACAGAAGACATACAGCAAACTTGTAACGCTGTTCCTGATGAAATTACTGAATAACTAAATAACTTTTGGAGAAGTAACATTTCACTTCTTGCTTTAGAACTAAGTCAAAATCCTCTGGATGATGACAACGAATGAATGAACAGTTTGTGTATGCACAAGCTTTCTTACAAAGTAATGCGGATCTTCTGTTTCAAATTATTTGCATCTCTAGGTCCTCTGTTTTAAGGTGCTTCCTTTGTCTTAGGGCTTGGCCAATGTTATTAAAATATAAATATTTATACTGGCTTTTGAATTGTTAACTGACTCAAGCAATAGCTTAGCAACTGAGATAACAGAGGAGGTTCTCTCTAGCATTGTGTTCTTACCACACTATTTTGCTGCCAGAAATGCTATGAAAGCCTTCAGAAAAAATCATCTCATGGCCAATGGTGCACAGGGACTACAACATTTTTGAAGTTTAGCACAAAACAAATGGGCTTGCAGTGACTCATGGTGCTGTGCAGTAGTGTTCCTGTTGTGATTCAGGACAGCCTTGTAACTTAATTTAAGAATGAAACGAATTGATGAAGTTGTAACACTATGGGTGTGATGAGCACAGAAAGGCTCATCGATGTTTGCACTAAACCATAAAGCTGCAGATATAATTTTCCAGCAGTCTGAGTTAGCAGATCTTCATGCTTTAAATGAAACTCTGCAATGCACGTGTGCATGTGTCTTATGTCAGTATATGTAATACACGTGTGTACTTCAGGCAAAGAATAATGGAAATGATTCTCCATTTAAAAAAAAAAGTGCTTCTTTTGCTGCTCTTCTTTGTGTTTTGTGTATTGGGGGTTTTTGTTTGTTTTTTTGTTTGGGTTTTGTTGTTTTGGTTTTTTAAAGAAATCAGGTATGTCTATAATTTCATAGACTCATACAAGGCTAGAAAGGCTTGAGTTGGAAGAGACTTTAAAAATAATCTTGTTCCAAACCCCCTGTAAAAGGCAGGATGTGTCCCACTAGACCAAGTTGCTCAGAGCCTCATCCAGCCTGGCCTTGAACACTTACCAGGGATGAGGCATCCACAGCTTCTCTGAGTAACATGCTCCAGTGCCCCACCACCCCTACAGTGACGAATCTAATCCTACTTCTTTCACTATCAAGCCATTCCCCCTCTCCCATCACTACCTGGCCTTGTACAAAGTCTCTCTCCATCTTTCTTGCAGGCTCCCTTTAGGTACTAGAAAGCCACAATGAGGTATCGCTGGAGCCTTCTCCAGGCTGGACAACTCTCTCAGCCTTTCTCCACAGGAGAGGAGCTCCATCCCTGTAGTCATCTTGGTGGCCTCCTCTAGATTCACCCCAACAGCTCCATGTCCTTCCTGTGCTGGGGACACTGGAGCTGGATGTAGTGCACAAGGTGGTGTCTCACGAGAGAGCAGTAGAGGTGTATTCCATTAATGCTTTTTTAGTTGTTGGAAAAATATGGGCATACTTTCTTTTTATGGCTGACAGATTAATCAGAGAAACACATTCTGTTTTCTAATTAAAAACTCATAAGATTTTTTTTCTACCCCTATGCCTAGGAGGTAGGTATTAATAAACTTGTGTTTTGTATAGTATTAGTGAATCTCCCTTAAAAATTCAACACCACCTGCATTAATTCAAAATAGTTTTGCACTGTTACACAATCAATATCTAGTGCATTAAAAAAAGCCTACAACAAATGTAGCAGTTGTGAAAAAATTCATGATGGTGGTTAACTGGAGTTTTATTTCATTCACAATATCCAGTTCTGAAAGATAATTTGCGACACCTCTTTTTTCCTGAATGGTATGATGGGTTGTAATTTGCTGCTTAAGATTTCCTAGGATGATTCTCAGAGGAAGCCAGCACAACAATGTGCTTGCAGAATAGTAAAATTGCAAGTAAGGTAGAGTTTGATTAATACTACTCTTGAAGGAAAGTGGGTTGACATGTCTGTTGTCAGACAGTAGCACAGATTAAGTTGACTGCTCTATCCGTTTAAAAAGTTAAGGAAAGGATGGGAATAATAACAGCACAAGTCTCCTAGTGTTGGACCATTTTACACCTCATAGTACTTCATTGTTTATTTCAGGTATTTCTAGAGGCCCAGCTAATTTGGGCTTTGCAAATTGCCAAGCAGCCTCCTGTTACTGCCCTTGGCTGGTACTGCTGGTACTCTGAATATCTGAAAATTAACAAGGCTTATACAGGTTCTGAACTAGATTTCAGTTCATGCTTTGCAGCTGCAATTTAGGAACTCTATCAGTGTTCTGGAAAATATAACAGGTTTTCTTCTCATGTTGCCATAGTGTTTTCTGGCCCTGCAAATTTTATGAGTTAGCATCTCCTAAGAGTATGGCCTCTACAATGCAGGTCACGGTGGTTGCAGTAAAGCAAAAAGACAAATGTTCAGTCTTCTACCTGCAGACTAGAGCCCCTAAAATCATCATTAAAAAATCAAGAAAGGCTGTTGTGTCCTTCAAAGGCATTCACTCACTCCTGGGCTGTGACATGCCATAAATGAATTGTCTGTGCAAATAGTGCATTTATTACTATACTGGGACCACTCCTCACTCAACAAATGACACTAGTATGGTGCTTTCTGTGTAAAAATATTTTCTGCCTAGAACTGGGGCTGGTAAAGACAAATTTTCAGGAAAATTTTCAGCTGCAGTATGGCAAAACACTAAAACTCAACATTCAAACTTGATTGGAAAAGTCAAGATGTGAGCTAAAAATTCAATATAAATATGTGGCTAAAACAGCATATAAATGTGTGTTTTTAAGTAGATTTTTAAAATAAAAAGATATATAGCTGGCAATATATTAACAAAGGATTCTTTTTTAACTTATCAGTGTTTCATTAATCTTCATTAATTAGAAGAAGGAGAAATTTTGAAATTTTAAACTGAAAAGGAATGTTTCAGGAGTTTTTATTTTAATTTTCATTTTATTTCTTTAGTTTTTATTTTTTATGGAAAGAGGAAAAAGCAAGATATTGGATTAACTGTAAAATGACATTGTTATGTTATTTGATGTAAACAAAAAATATTTACTTTTCAGTTAGATACCATTAAATTTTTATCTTGATATTTAAATAGAAATGTAAATTTAAAGCAGAGTTCTAATGCTGTGAATTGATCTGGTACTCTCTTTTCCATCAAGCAGAATGAATGAAATTTCACTCTTATAAGTACATATACTCCCTTATATCTCTTTCAATTTTCAGTTTTCCAAAGGTTTAACTTTGTTAAAGCCTGAAGGCAGAGATAGGGAAAATATTGCTTTTCCTGATAGGGATGGTAAAATTTTTTTGTAAGTTGTGATTTTTTAATTTCCAAAGTATAGCACTCTCTTTTTGTAAATATGGTTTACAGTAGGCTTAAGGAAGAAAATTACTATTTTCAACACTTGACAGAAGTTATGAAGCTTAGCTTTTTGTTTTTCTCTCAACTATGTGCTACAGGAAGACCTTACATAGCACAAATAACCAACCTGTATTTTCTTTCCTTAAACTGATGCAGCATTTTGAAATGAAACTAGTAGGAAACACGTGCATGATCTCATTATAACTTTGTGATCATTACACAAAACAATAATGCAATGAATATTTTTAATAAGACCAGAAACCTTAATCGCTTTAAGATTTTATTTCTGTTGCTATAGTGATTCTGAGAAAACTCTAATGCAACAACTGAATCAACTTCCTGCCATGGAAGAAATCCAAAAATCAGAACAAAAGCCTCCTACAGACTGGACATGATGTCCTGGATTGTTATCATTCAGCATACATGTCTTAGTAAACTAGAAACCTTTCCTAGTTCTAATCCTAGAATGCTGCAGCTTCTTGTCTAGTGGGGAGAGACCAGGTAGGTGTATTCTGGAAAACATCTAGATTTTCTCTTGAAACTTCTAATTTTACGACAGATTCAGTGGGCAAATTGTTTTGACATGTGTTAAAAAGGCATGAGACAATTACACTCTCCTTCAACAGTTTAATCTTTAAGAAAAATGCAGTGTACCTCTCTGAATATCCTCTTGTAATGAACATTACTGACCTTATTTCCATTTCTTCTCTCTTCTGGTCTTTGGGGATATGTCCTTTTGCCTGCTGCTGAGAGAACAGCTGAGATGAGTGGCATGGGAATACAACATGGCAAGGAAAGGGTAAGGAAAAAGCAAGTTGTTGCCATCTGCCCTGGTATCATTGTCCCCCAAACAGCAGCAGGAAAACTAAGCCAAGCATTCCAGGTCTCAGCCACATGTTTACCTCATATTGTGCCATCTCCTTTTGCTGTTTGCAGGAGCAATTTAGATCCATTTTGCTCATCCTTAGAACAGCTGCCTTCAATCTCAACTGGGCCATTGAGAAATCTCGAGCCAGTTTGGATGCAATTTAATGAAGACACAGTAATAGATTTGACAGCATTGATAGGCAGTTGTTTTGTTACTGGTTCTCTGGTGAACTGAGAATGATCTTATTTTTATGAGAGACATACCCATGTTTTGGTGAAAAGAACAGATTTGCTTTTTAAAAGGTTAGGTGTTGTCTGAGAAATAATTCCTAGAAGTCCACAGCTACAAAGGAAACCTGCAGACATAAGGTCTAGTCATTTTCTGTGTTAAAAAACAGGTTTGAAACTGTCAAACTATAGCTGTATCTTCAACAAAATGCCCTCTGAAAAGGTTAAGAGAAACATGGAAAATCCCCTGGGTATTAACAGAGGTGTTAGAAAGGTGTTAAATCCATCTTCAGAGATCGTGAAGCTAAACATATCAGTCACAAAATTAAGTGACATAAGTCTGCTGGGGATTTTTTGCCCCTGTACCTACAATAGCAAGATAGTTTGACACGGGTATAAATATTCTTCTTGGCTGCCTTGGTGCTGAACACTGGCCTTGTGGGTGGCAATGCTTGGAAAGATGCTTGTCCCAGTAACTGCAGTGCAGGAGGAAGAGGGCAAACTGTGAAAGCATTCTTGGACCCTGGAGAAAGAGAATGGGAACAAAATTCAGAAAGTATGTTAAAATTTAGATTAAGGTTCATGTTATTCTTTCTAGAAAAAACAATAGCAGCACTCCAGGGAAAATAACAGGTGTATTTTGTGGGGTTATAGAAAATATTTAGACAATCCCTGAGTTCAGCACTGCCTGGAAACACTTTTTCAGCCCATTCAAGAGATTTCAGTGGGCCTCTCAGCCTAAAGAAATCACTTTATACCACAGAACATGAAAGGCATTGATAAGCTCTGGCAAGCAATTTAACTGCAGTGGTATTTTCCAGAACACTGTTCTTAGATCTGCTGTGACTTTTTCATGACAAAGATATTCCAACAAAAATAAATCTTTCTAATCTCAGAAGACCCATTTTTGTTTGTTAGTTCTTTATTTTGCTCCTGGTTATTGGCAAGTGTTTGAAATTTCCTTTGTTAAATTGAAGGAATAATTCCCTTTTTTTTTTTTAAGAGAAATTGTATGTTTTATATCAATTTTTTCCTACCTTGCTTAGTCCAAGACACACAGAATTGAATAATTGCTTTGAAATGAGAAGTAAACAACCACAAAGAATGTTTCCATGTAAAGAGTGTCAAAACACTCGTACACGAGAACCTGAGCTCTCTGCTTTCATGTTAGTATTTAAAAATACATATTTAAAATCTATGTAACTATAGCAGGTTCTGCATACTCTTCCTACAAAGCAACAAGTGAACTTTCTTCTTTCCAGATCTTTGATTCAAGGTTAAAATCTTAATGTGGGAAATAGTCCTCATTCTGGAGACCCTACACATTAAGTTTTGTAAATGCCCTTTTCAATCTAGGCCATGTTATTTTAACTTCGAAGTTGCAGCAAGTGCTTGCATAGGTATTTTTCTGTAGTGCAAACAGAATTCTGAGAGGAAAAGGTTCCTTTTGTAGTCTGTAATCTGGTTCAGTGTTGTTTTGCTCACCTATAAATTCCATGTGGCTTGTGGGGAGTGGGGCATTATTCCCCCAGGAGATTACAAATGTCTGTGTGAAGAAGTGGCCAAACTTGTTCCTTGTAACCTGGGTGGCTGTAAAAGATAAGAACTGTCTTGGCTGTCTCCAATTTTGCCTGGAGGGTGTTGAGATACACTGTGGGTGTGTTTGTGCACACTCACCTAAACTGAGTGTATTTTAGCCCACACTGAAACGAAAGTGCACTTTGATGATTGATATTCCTGATAAGTAAGAGCTATGAGCAGGTACAAATGCACTTTTAAATTAGTGCACCTCATTAATTAACAACTTGAATAGTAGGAAGGCTGGCCAGGGAGCAATTGGTCCACTTCCCTGAGCCTTGATTCTGGCTGCTACAGCCTGTTTTGCAGATGACCAGGAACCACATGCTTTGCTGGTTTTCCATTCACAGTTTTGAGTATCAATTAAGTTATTCTGAGCAAGTGTAAACAACTTGGAAGAGTGTTTGTCAAAGCACTGAAAACTTGCAATTACAAAATTCTTATGGAGACATCAGGCACCTTTGAGAATATCCTGTAGTTCACTCTGCCTTTTTTCCTGCTACTTGTTATACTCCACATAAGTATGGTGATGGAACCAAGGAGAACAAGTTTCTGTGTTATGAGAATACATACTGAGTTTCTCTGCTTAAGTAGTGCTCTTTCCAGAAGTAGACATTTCTGTTTGCTTGTTCATAACAGGGACCTATGCGTGATCTGTTCCAGTGTCTTTAACTTGGGAAGTAACTGCTGTGGGAACGAAGCAATAGATTTGTACCTCTGTCTCTCACATTAAAGGCTGTTGTCTGCAGCCAGACCACATGATGGATAGCAGAGTTTGCTGTGTTAAATATGCCTAAAATATGGGGAGTGGTCAGTGGTCAGTGTGTTGAGGAGTACGTTTAGTGCTCATGTACGGAGTACAGCTCCGAGTGCAGCTGCAGCTGGAGCTGCAGGTTGGGCTCTGGGTGTGGAAGCCCAAGCCCCAGGCAAGAGGCCCTGACCTGCCCAGGGCCCTGTGGCCCAGCCAGGTGACTGGACACTCAGAGACACTTCAGGAGCCAATGGCTCCAGACTGTCCCATGCTTAGACTGTGAGGGTATAAAACCCTGAGGGTTCCTTCATTCAGAGTCCCTCCTTGGAGGCACTCATCTTGAAGTGCTGTTTTGTTATTGCTCCAAGATTTAATTATTTTAAGGATCTGGACATCAGAGACTCAGCTAAGGGAAATCTGGGGCTGAGCCCATAAGGAAACCTTGTCTGACTGGGAGTATGGGGGATTTAGCTGCCAAAGAGGCCCTAGTCCCAGTTTAGGTGATGCCGAAATGGCTCCTGGATGGTTGGACAGGAAATCTCCTTAACAATTATCCTATTATGACCATCCAACTAAAATTGACTAAAATTGTATTGTCGCATTAAAAGTTTTAGTGGGTTCTGCAACACTTAATTTGTCATCAGTCACCTTTGTCACATACATGGGCAAGAACTGCTGGCTGAGTAGAATGGGGTGGAGCAAGTGGATATTTCAGTGAGAAAGATCTGGAGGTATCAAACTAAGAGGTCTTTCCTTTACATTTAATTCATTGATGTTCTACTGCCTTTCCAAAGCTGATAAGATCTGCAAGTCCTGATCAACCCCAGTTAAATGCTATTTTGAGGAACAGCGCAGAAATCACTTGCACATTTTGTGCTGGTGAAGTGCACAGAATTTGTCGGTAGGTTACAGACTGCTTTGAGTATTCTCAGCTCAAGTCACTTTGGTTGGATAAGGGTCTGGAGTTTAATTAATTTTGTAAACATTTTGATGTCTATTTATGTATTTACGCCATTGCTACATGACTAATGTCATGTAACAGCCAGAAGAGTGTAAGCAAAAACTGTACTTTCTGTGTTGCCCTGCTTTTTGTAGCCTCTGTATCTGCTTTGACGGGGCTTTCTGCCAAGTTCTAAGTGGCTGGAATAGTCACTGAACTGAAAATTGTTGTCAATGTTTGTTTAAACATGCAAGTATTTGTTGTAAACGCCTGTGATGATTGGTTAACTGTAGCACTTAATGCAGGATCTGCTAAGATTAAGGACACAGTTTACACTGGAAAGAACTTTTTAAAAAAATCAACAACAATAAAGAACAAACCTGTGTAACTTCATTTTTTAATGTCTTTTCCCTTTAAGTGCTTTTATAGAAATTACTGTCTTTGTTTTCAACACCTAGAATAAAATTTTATTTGATAATTTTTTTCATGCATTAATTTTTTGTTTGATTTTTTTCCCCTCATGTACTGTGTCGTCAGATCTGTTAGTGCAAGGTGTGGATTTCTGGCAGTATTTCAAGTAAATACATCATGGAATCATCTGTTGTTCAACTGATAGCACTCATGTTTACTACAACCCAAGAAATAAATGAGTACCTTTAAAGAATTTTGGTGAAAAATCCTGATATGGAGTAGACACTGTTTTTAAAGGCTATTTTTTGGTTTTAGCTGGTTCACAGGATTTTGTCATAGTATACTTACTTATGCTTCAGAAATATTGCCTGAAAACTAGATAAAAGCAGAAGGGCTTGTAAAAAAACATGGAGGCATTGAAGTGTAGATTTTATCATTCCAGAAGGAGTTTAAACCACAGCCGCCCAACAAACAGCTGAATTAAGGTGTGTTCAGCAGTTTGAAGCTATGTATCATACGGATGTCAAAACATCTTTGTGTGGCAACAGTTAGAGGTTGTTTCTTCTTTATAAGGACAGGCACCTGGCAAGAGCAGTACTGAGCAAATTAATTGACAAAGCCCTTAAAGAAGACAGAAAAATCTGAAAATGAAGATGTGTTATTTTCAGTTGCGACATCTATTGTTACTTGCTTAAATAGAGACTCATCAAGTTGTTTGTTATGAATAGTTCTCACAGCCTTCAGATGCAGACTGTAATCAGAGCAGTAGTGAGGAGCCCTGACATTTTTCTTAGCATTGTTCTTAAAAGCAGCCTTTGCCCTGTACCCTCTGGGAACATACATAGTTTTGATGTGCATAGAAGGAAGAATTATTTATCAAGAGCATGAAGTAAAATTTGTGAGCCAACAAATTTTTCACAAATTTTTCAAGGGAGACATGAAAACAAACAAATAATTGCTTGCAGTTTTGTCGGGTTTTTTAATGAGCTGTTTATTGGTGCATTGTATTGTGACCTATTTAGGTCATAGTATGTTTCTACATAGCTTCCCTTTACTGGTTCAGTAGAAATGCTAATTTTCTTTTGTGTATGCACATACTGACTCTCACAAAATGCTGCTGGGGGTATTATTCTTCCAAGAGACCAGTTTGACAGTCTTTTTGACTGAATGGTTGGGGTTTTCTGCTGAGCAGTGTCTGGAACTGCATTGCTGCAGAATATATGCAAAGATAATGAAATTTTCTCTATAATAATTAATAAAAAAAGTCCAGCTGTCTGCCCCTGCTTTGCGTGCTCCTGATACAAATAAATGAGGAAATTTTAAAAGGCCTTGTTGTAGCACTAGCCTGTCTTCTGCACCAGCCCCTGATGGCTTACCCTTCACTTACTCAATTGTTTGGGTTATGTTTACTAGTCATTATTGACCTCTTTGTTAACATAGCTACTGTTGACATCACTCCCTATCCAAGAGAGATAAGGCCTTGTGTTCTGTTGAATCGTTACAGGGCAGCTGTCCAAGTGCAAATTGTTCATCTATATTTGAAATATTTGTCTTTTGAGCTTTGTAATGAGTCTTGTTTACATGGGGGAGGGGAGGAGAAAAATCCTCCTAAATGAATGCTTTAGTCTCGGTATAAACCCCCCCAATAATTCAGAGAAATAGCAAGGAGAATGTGTTTTCCAGCTGCTGTTTGTAGATCCCAGTTGCTAGGGTGCTTGATATCACAGAGTATAACCCTGTCCCATGGTTACGGTCTGCCTATCTTTGTTTTTCTTGACAACAAGGTTAAAGACTATACCCTCATTACTTATCTGATTAGAACCAGCTCAGAAAATTAATGCTAAGAGAAAAGAATCTTATGCAGCTCATGTAATCATCAGGACGTTGGATTTCATTAATGAACTGCTAAACCTATGAATCACTCATTGGAGAGGTGGACATGAAAACCTGCCTTGCTTGCATGCATTTTATTGACTTTAATTAGGGGAAACATGTCCTTCAGTGTGGTGACAGCCTGCTGTTAGAACAATGTCTTTGCAGAAAAGGGAAGCTTTTGCTCTTTAGAACAAGGCTGGCTGTTTGCGTCTTGCATTAAAAGCATGAGCCATTTAACCATGGAGTCACTGGACAACTGGATCATACATCTCGTTGTCCTTACCTATGCTAGTAGGTTGTGGAAGACTGCTCCTTCTCAGTTCACTCAAACAGCTCCTGGGTACTGATTAGCCAGTGGCAAAATGTGTCTCAGGAACTGCGGAAAGCAAGCAAGTAAGAGTTTTTCCTGCAAAAATCCCCATGCTTTCTGCTCTAAACAAATAAAACAACAAAAAGGAAGAAAGTAATACATTAGCACTTGTATCTGGAGGAAAAGAAAGCAGAGGTTGGAGAAAATATCACAGGTTTATTCACAAGTTACCAAAATACTCCTTTGGGCTTCTAGTTTTCTCTACTTGGTAATTACATCCCATTGTCTTCAAAAAAACCTTGTTTACTGTTCATGAGCTAAATCAATCCATCCCTGACCTCCTTAGTCCAGCTGTTGGCTGTATCCTAAGCTATGTGGCTGCTTAGTTGCATCTGACATGCTATTCTTTCTTTTTCTACCACCAGTCAGGACCAGAACTGCTCACAGGGCTTTAAACTCCCAAAGAAATCCAACTGCTGTTAGTCTGGGCTGCAAATCCCCCAGCTTCTCGTAATCCCTCAGTGCAGTGACATGCACAGAACTCGAAACTTTGAAGTGCTAAGACTGAGACTGTCATAAAGCTGAGAAATACACATGCAATCAGCCTTTTTTAACATGGGGTATTTTGATTAAAGATGCTTTAGTGAGTTTCTCAAGTTTTCATTGCATTGATGCCTTGCCATAAAGAGTTTTCATCAATGAATTAGGTTTCTTTGAAAGATTATGTCTTAAAAGGAGATTATGAACAACATCCAGTTACCTTGCCCTGAGTCCTCTGTTCTGGGAGCACACTGGCCCCAAATTCATTGTTTCTGATAAGACAATCTCAGCATTATTCTTGTGTTTTTACATGAGTAATAAGAGTTCTAGAAATGGCTGTTAATAATTATTTGTTTATTATGCTTTGGCTGTGCTTTCCCTTTTTTTCTGCTCATGTCCAAGCATGGGGGGCAGCAATGAAAAACTAAGATGCTGCTTGTCACTTGCTAGCCACCTTCCAAGAAGTGACTTTCTTCACTTGAGTTAAGGTGGTTTATCACCTCCATATGATCACTATAAAGGACAGATAATATCAGACTGTTTTAAAGTTTGATTAAGTTTGTAGTTGTGCATCTGCCATACTGAGCAAATTTTGGTTAGAGGGCACCATTGATCCTTTTGATTTTCCATTTGTTTGGGTAACTAAAGCCTATTTGAAGGGATGAATAACAGGCTACAGTCATCATGTGACCTACATATGAATGACAAAACAGCATGGTCCCAATTGCTGTGTGGACTTGAAAGAACAACCCTTTAATGGCTAAGTACAATGTCCAACTTCCACCACTATCGGTAACTTATTAATCTCCTATTTTAGATAACCGTAAAATGCCTGTAAATGAGCTTCACACATTCTCTTAGCTGTATGTGTGCAATATAAAGGTAAATTTAAAGTTTAAGTGACCAGTTCTGGGAGGCAGAATATTAGTCCAGGAGGATCATTCTCTGGTTTGACAGAAATTACTTGTTGAGTATCAAGGAACACCAAACTGAGTATTCCACCAGAAGGATACTCTAACTACTCTTAAAGTTCTAGTATTCATGGGCTTTTAAAATATACTCCTCTGAAAAAGCAGAGTTGAAAGAACCAGCATCAAGTTCTGCAAGAAAGCTACTGAAGCTTAAGTTCCTATAATTTCCTTAAAATCCTTAGCTTTAAAATGGTCCAGTTGCTTACAACCACTCCCGTGTCGAATTATATGGTAACAGAGGGGTAAAATTACCATTTCAGTTCCAAAACTGGGCTAAAAATAGCTGACATTGCTGGTTCTTAGTCTTATCAGGAGTTGTTTGTCAAACTAAACCCTAGACATGAGAGAATTCATAAATGTTCCTGTATGCCTGTGGTGCCAATATGACAGTTCTGTGAAATTCCCTGGTTTGTTGTTTTTTTTCTTCCCATGCCTTTACCGTTATTTTCTTCCTTTTTAAACTGTTACTTGAAATGTAATGTTTTCAAAAGGTTATAAATATACTGGATGTCTGGATGATCCAGAATATTGGATCATCCACCTTGGTCAGCTGCAGCTTTGCCTAGCTGAGTCTTGAAAACTTTCAGGGCTGGCAATATTTGATATCTCTGGCAATCTGGCTACACAACCCCTCCCATGGCAAGCTTGTTTTGATATTTTTCCTGACATCCAGAATGAAAATGATAATGCAGAACCTGTGTACTTCATCTTGGAACAGGCTCATAGCTCTAAAAAAGCAAGACATCTTTCTTCAAATTAAGTCTAAAACTTTAGCTATCCATATTTTAAAGGGGAGGAAGTGGGTCTTATTTCACACCAACATTTATCCAACTAAACAAGGTGAGACTTGTACCAGGTTGAAAAATGAACATAACACATTAGTTTTGCTCATTTCTTGTGGTGAAAATCCAGCGATCCTGAAAATGATAATTTACTTTCTTTTCTCCTACCCTCCACGCCTGTTACCTTTTTTCCCCCAGATTTTCAAGACACATTCATGGGCATCCGTCTAGGACTGTTTGGAAAGATTATGCAGACTTCTGTAAGAACTTTATTAAGATAATGTCCTCTGATAAAGGGTTGTTCTATAAAGAACTGTATAAATCATGTACAAGGGTCTGAGGCCCTCAATTAGGTTTAACTGAAGAGAGGTTGCTGTGGTAAAGCACACTATTTTTTTTTCGTGTGAGATAGTTCTTCACTTCGCAGCTCCGCTTTTTACTTAAAATTCTTGTTCACACTAACTTTGACAAAATTATTATGATTCGTGCCATGCTGCACTTTCTTTGTTCTCAGCAATGACAGAAAAACTTCATTGAGCTCCGTCAACCCCCTTCAAGTCAATGTCCGAGAGAAAAATGTTGCCTTCTCTTTGCAGTCAGTGTTGTCTTTGTAGGTTTAGTGGGTGTTTTTTCATGAGTTCTGTGGGGAATTAAGCATGGATTTGTATGTTTATTTTATTACTGAACATTAGTATGCTGAGGGCATGATGAAGCAGATGATATTCTCTGCTTTGTTGCCTTTGGGAAGGACTCAGACTGTCACAGACTGGCAGCCAAACAGTTTGTTGGAACAGCAGCTTTAGAGTATGACATAATGTGCTTTCGAATCACTTCTGAGTTGGGTCAAAGGAAAAAAAAAGAAATGGAGTATTGACTACAAAGAGAGGATTTGCCTGCTGTCAGGCTGCTGAGGGGCTCTGACCTAGATCTAAGTGGGACTGTGGCTTTTTCTTTTCAGCAGTAGAAAATCATTTAAAGAGGGGATTCCACTTCCAATTTAAAGCGCACTTTGGCACTGGTTCTAGAACAGGCTCCACAACCCTGTCTGTTCTCACCTAAAACCTAATTTTACTTTATTTTTAAGCATAGGCTTGTAAATAATTTTAGTGTGGGAGAGCAACTGAGAAACTCTACTAGAAATTACATAATTCCTCTGCAAATAATGTAGCAACAATTAATACAATGTCTGTAAATTAATTTCTTGTGACTTTTAAAGTGAAACAGTTATGGAAATCAAGCTCCAGTGAGAAATACTGAGGTGGTGCTTTGCATTTTGCAGATTCTTCTGTAAAACAGCTTTGACTGCAAAATTTTTTATTAGTATAATTATGCTAAATAATTAGCATAATTAGCTAAATGGCTAAATATACCAGGAGTTGTACTCCATGATCCTTGTGTATCCTTTTCAACTCTGAATATTCTCTGAGATAGTCTCCTAGGAGAAAGTAGCATACATTTTTCTAATGGCAGATAATATGGCACTGGGAGGCAGTGTTTTCAAGAAGAGAGCTTTTAGCCATTCTGTGTTCCCACATGAAGCTAAAAAGCTCTTGTAAAATTGCTGATTTCCATGCCATTTTTCATTCTCATTTCAGGCCAGGATTTCTGGTACTCTATTGCCTTTGTGTGCTGACTGCAGCTTTGCTTTCCCTCCAAAATTCAATTTAGAGCTGTGATACTCCTTTGTATCATAATATATTCCCATTTGATCCAAAGGAGGGAACTGCTTGGAGGTGATGGGGAAGCTGACCAGTTTACTAGGAATGTACTTCAGTAGTAAATCAAATGAGTGAATGAATTTGGGAATACATACCAGTAAGAATCTAGCTTCTTGTAAATACAGCTTTCCCTTGCTGCTATCAAGGTTTTTTTATTTATTTAAAAGAGCAGTAAATTTGAAATGGCTTGAGATATTTATATTTCTTGTTCAAGCAGACTTGTGAAGGCACTGTGCCTTGTACCATGCAATAATTTTCTGGGATTTCCAATCTATTCCTGTTCAGTAGAATGGCCAGACACACTCCAGGCCAGCAGAAAATGATGTAGCCATTATTGCTGTATTTTAGTCCAAGATTTGAAACTATTTTTGTTTGTTTGTTTTTTTTTTCAATTGTGACACTCCCTCATGTACAGCACAGTTCCCCTTAGATCTTTTTATCTCCATGGCTGGAGGTATGTGCCAGTTTTTTATTATATTCTGTTGTGTCTAAATTGGCAAATTTCAGTGGAGGACCAATTAACGTGGCATGTAATGTAAGAAAACTCTGTGCATGACCATACAGAATGGGATGTTGATTTTTATTTTAAAGCTCATCTCTCTTAGCTCACTCACTTATATTTCACTCATTCTGTCAGAAGAACCAAGGTGTGTATATTCAAGTGGTGTGGCCAGGATTACTTCTGGCAACGTCCTGGTTTCCGCTGGGATATAGTTAATTCTTTTCCTAGTAGATGGCACAGGGCTGTGTTTTGAATTCAGTATGAGACTGATGTTGATATCACACTGATGGCTCAGTTGCTGCTCAGCAGAGCCCACCCTGAGCCAGGGGCTTTTCAGGTTCCCTTGCTCTGCCAGTGAGGAGCTGCACAAGGACCTGGGAGGGAGCATGGCCAGGACAGCTGATCTGAACTGGTCAGAGGGATATTCCAGACCATATAATGTCATATGCAGTATTTAAACTGGGGGGAGTTGGCTGGGAGGGGCTGATCACTGCTGGGAGATGGGCTGGACATCAGTCAGTGGGTGGTGAGCAATGGAACCGTGCATCACTTGTTTCTCTTGGATTTTCTTCTCTCTCTTTTTATTATCTCATTTTCATTATTAATTAATATTACACTTAAATTTATTTTGATTATTAAACTGTTCTTACTCTATGGGTTTTATCTTTTTTTGATTCTCCTCCCCATTATGGTGTGGGGGCAGGGGAGTGCTGCTTGGTGCTCAGTTGCCAGCTGGGGTTAAACCACAACCTAGCTGAACAAGGGCCACTGCTTACTAAGTCCTTGGCACATGTCCTGGATTATTCATTATCAGTAACTATATCCTGGTTCTCCTGAACATACTTTTTGTGCCTTTCTAAGCTCACAGTGATTGCTATCATTCGTTTTTTTCATCATGTCCTACCTCTGAGTGTTATCAGCACTACTATTTCATTAATTATCCTTTTGCCTCCTTTTCTAACAATAGACTGTTCTTTGTTTGCCTAATTAGATATCTTGATAAGCTGCATGTTTATGTGCTGAGACTGTGATGACCTGCTGTTCTGCACCATGGTCTGGAGCGTGGGTGAGATGAGAAAGAAGGTTCAGGGCATTTTTTGCAGCTCAGTATGTGAGACCTGACAACAAATGGCTTAATGAAGTAGCTGGTTTAAGAAGACAGAATAAATAAGACACAACAAAACCAGAAATATAGGTAGAGAGTAAACCTTTTGTCCCTTCAGATGCTGAGATGCACCCATGCACGCAGCATCAGGTGAACCCTGGGCAGACTTTGGCACAGTATTCTATGCAGTTACCATCTGTGGACAAAAGATACTTAATAAAGTTCTTACAAGTAAGAAACTCTACTCCTGAAGGTTATTGAGGTGAGAACTTCTGGCTGCACTGTTGGACGTGGGCAAGGACGTGCAGGTGGATTGGGAGCTGCCTGTGGGCTCCTCTGCTGCAGCCAACTGCTGAGGTGACCCTGCCGACATGGGACACACAGAGCACAGCACAGCCTGAGGGCCACACTGGTGTGCACAGCACAGCACAGCAGAGCAGAGCACAGCACAGCACAGCAGAGCATAGCCTGAAGGCCATGCTGGGTGTGCAGCACAGCCCAGTACAGCTCTCTGCCTGCTCATGAAGGCTGCGATGTGGTTCAACAGCTCCTCTACCTAAAGCAAGTGGTTTCCCAGGCAGGATAAACAAGCTCAGTGATCTAGGTGTTACCAACACTTCTTGTTTGTTTTTTCCCCTCTGTGTTCACTCATGTATTTCCATTCACACTTGATTCATATCAGCCACGATATTTCTGTTTCTCTGCAATGCTACTTTTGTATGTTGCTCCCAGAAGTACAGTGGAAAATTTTGTCTCTTTCACTCAATGTTTTTTTCCCCCTTTGACTCAAAAAGATAAGAGATCATGAGCTTAGCTTCTGAAGTGTTTTACTTTAAAAAATATCTATTTGTGTTCTACTAGTTCTACTTTAAATTAAAAATCACTAGAATCCAAAATAAGAAGCCGCATCAATCAGCGTACTCATCTTTCCTTCTTGCTATCAGACGAAGCACATGACTGGGTTATCATTCTGGTGACCATGAAACACAGTGCTCTGATTTATTTTACAAAATACTATTCTGGACATGAACTGACAGGTGTTCTGAGACAGTCATTACGTAACCTGAGGTTTTTTTAGTCACTTCTGGGTGTAGTTCAATAGATGAAGAATGACAGGTCAAAATTTAGTAACTTTATTTCAGACTTATTTTGTTGGGAAAAATGGTAGACCATGTTACATACTGTAAAACTTTGCCAAATGATCTTCTCAGAGATTTCTCTCTATAATGCATGATGTTGGGGTTTTTTAACCCTTATATTTAATTTTGATATTTTGCTTGGCAATTTTCTGTTTTACCCAACTAGTAGACCAATAGCACTTTGAAAAAGTATTTTCTGTTTGTACTTAGTAAAACAAATCAATATTATTTTAAACCAATTATTTGTGAATCATTAGCTTACAGAGGAATGTAACAATTGGTGCTCAGTTGCCTTTGGAAACTAAGCTAAAGAGCTCAGTTGAGATGGTAGCTGCTAAATCAAAGCTTTGAGTACATTGTAGTCAACTGCCTTAAGGAGTTTGGTGTCCTTAGAAACCTAAAGATGTTTCCTCTTTGATTCCAGTTATTTTCACATTTCTTTGCTGTATGAGACAAAATAATTTTTCTCGCTCATATTAGAAGTCTTTTCTGCTGTAATAAAAGAGTGTAGGAGCATATTGAATGTATTTCCAGTGCTGAAAGGTTTTTTGTTTGATAATTTAGTATGAATGTGTGGATTTTTGTTGATGTTTGTGGGTTTTTTCCCTTCTGGCACATCAAGTATTTTCCCTCTGCATCTCTGTGATGCAATCAGAGAACTAGTTACTGTTCTTCTCCTATACAGGATATACATCCAATATAAATGTACAAAGCTGACAAAATACATCATGTTTGCTCTGAGTAACTCAACTGACATGATTTTAGTGATCATTCAACCATGAGCATTTAAATGTGATCTAGGAGAAGCCTGATGCCCAGTGTAGCTTTGTTTTTTGTCTGACATAACTTGTATGGCTGCTCCACATGCACACAAACACACAAAAAACACAAACAAAACCAAAGCAGCCTCCCTCACCTCCACCAAAAAAAAAAAAAAAAAAAGTAAGGACTATACCTCAACATTTGAGGCTTTCAATGTCCTCGAGCAATGCATGCCTGATTTAACCCCATTTTAATGCCTGAGTTCTTTTCCTTCTTATACTGACTTGCTCTTGTTCACTGCAAGAGTTTTACATTCCTAGAGCAGAAATAGCAGAGTGCATTTTCCTATCTCAGATATTCCCATTCATAGCCTGACACAAAATAATCTACCTGTAGCAGTACTTTGACACATCAGAGTATAAAATTTGCTGTTTGACATGTGGACAAATACTCTACTCAGACATCCTGTTACAGTGGTGACAGAAGTTGAAGAAGTCTAATCTAAACACCTGAATACAAAGATAACTTGATCAGCTTCAGCTGTCAATTTCAGCAAAATCTGACAGAGCATGCACCTTGTCTTTTGGTGTGGAAAGAGCAGTCTCCAATTCCATTGATTAATAGAAAACATTGTTGTACTAATCATAATTATTGATCAGAAAATATTCTGATTTCACTCTAGTTGACTGTTTACTTCATATTTTCTAGTTGCTTGGCTTTCATTTGCAATAGATGAAGACCTAAATAAAGAGTGGTACTCAGCTATTCAAATGCTTCTGAGGTATAAGCACCAAGCGCCAAATATGACATTAGATCTAAGTTAAAAACAGCTCAGAATTTGAGAACCCTTTTTGTATTTGACCCTTTGCTTTATGTTGAACCATAGTCCTAAGCAGTACTGAGCAGATTGTTTTGATGTGGTTTAGTTTGGTTTCATTTATTTGGGCTTTAATCTCAGTGCTCTACTCTTTTTTTTTTTTTTTTTTTTTTTTTTTTTTTTTAAGTAACAGTAACTGAGATAGTGAGGGAACTGCAAATCAAATGCTACCTCATTTTGTGTTAATGATAAAGGTCTTAAATTTAGTGGGGCTAGAACTTCATATGTTGATTTCAGGTTGAACTTCAATAAATCCAAGTATGGTGCCAGATGGTCAGATGATCTCTGACAAAGATCTGTTTATCTTAACGCCAATAGAAAAAAAAAACCTATCACAACTAAGTGTGTTGGACAGGCTCATGTTATTTTCTCTAGACAAGAAATAAGATGTCGTGGTAGCTGCTTGGATAAAAATCACTTAGTTTTAACACAAATCTACATCTCTTATCAATTCATTTCCTAATCAATGAACACTTGTTAACAGTTGTCTGTTAAAAAAATGTCACAGCAAAAGAATTCTTACTTTCACACAAAGAAAATACTTGTGGAATCTAGAGCCAGCAGCAGTCAGCAACGTTTGAGATGAACAAATAGGTGATGTTGAGCAATGCTTCATATATTTTGTTATTTGCTGACACAAAGTAATTAAAGCTAAACTGACCAAAAAACCAAAAATACTCAGCATCCCAGATTCCAGCAGCTAACTGCTGCAAGTGCACTTCAGGAAGCTTGTGTTCTGTGGTCAGTCTTGCTAAAGTTTTCCTCTTTCATTTTGACCTTCCCAGCTCTCCCTGAAGCATTTGAGAATGTAGGTCACTAACGCAAAGCAGTGCTGAAAAAGCCGTGCACTATGGAAACAGCATGGCATGTTTTTAAGTAACAGAATTCCATCAAGCTTTTTTACCATCTTAACTGCAATGCTGAATCTTAGGTATTAGGCTTCACTGGAGCTTACCCTCTCTGCAGTTCTGAGGTCCACCTCCTGACCATTCCCCCTCCTTTCAAAAAGAGAAGTGTGATTTACATCCCCTCCCAAGAGTATTTTAGGGCTCTGAGAAAGTGCTGTGCTAATAAAGATAGAGTGAAATGGGGACTATACATGATAAATTGAATAAACTACCAAAAAGGGACAACAAAATGTTCTTCAATGATTAACTAAGGAAGAAAGAAATCAGAGAATTAATAAGGTTCCAGCAAGTATTTTAGTTTTGTCCATTGAATGAAATTATATGGAATATAAATATTTAGAAACGGCCCAGTGATATTGGCTTTTGAATGTGCTGTCTTTAACTACAAAGTCAGTGGCTTCAACTACAGAGTCACTTTACATAAAGTTAAGATATTCAGTGGATGAAGGACCTGTCTTGTAATGACCTTTACAACCCTGAATGCTTCCCTAATAAGACTTTTTTCCTTTTAAGTAATGACTTTGTGCTACAATATTCTGTGTTGCTCAGATTCCTTACTGCAAAATGGACTATCCCAAATTTATGTGAGCAAAACAGGTGCAGAGGAAAACTGAGAATGCTGACAGCTTCTCTGTGGAAAGCCTGTACAAAATACACTACTGGAATCCATGTTTCTTAAATTGTGCTGCAAAGTTTATCCTTTCCTACAGCTGTTCTGCATTGTTCTACTTTTTGTTAGTTTTCACTTTTTGGAAGTGCATGTAATAGAAGAAAATGTAATAGAAGTTGGAACAGCATTCCATCAGAGAGAAAGATCATGGGATTAGTTCTTCCAGAAAGGGTTTATGTGCCTTCTCACTCTGAGAAGACAGAGTGAGTAGGGATGTTTTAAACTTTACAGCTTCTGAAGATTTGATTGAAACTTAACTTTTCATTATAATTTTTGATGGAGGCTTGGCAATGAAAATTTTATCATGATCGGTCATTTTCAGGACTATGCTCTGTACTGTTAGAGTGATCAAGTTATTTCATTAATACATGTGCACATCTCCTGCAGTCTGGCTTCCATATCTGAATGGTTTTATCAATAATTTATTTTTCAGTAAAAGTGATGAGCAGTCCTGATTCCTTAAATATAATCAGATTAGCTTCTATACAAAGTTACAGGACTGCATATATCAAAATACAGAATGTCCTAAGTCAAACTTTCTGTGTATGAGAATGGCTCTTTACGCTTGGCTGCCGATTTGAAATTCTGCCACGCTGTTCATGCAATTAAATATTCCTTGCAATTTCACATACTTAGAAATACATTTGTACTGCTAGTGGGTATCTGGCAGGTAGCTAGTTTTGTCCTCCTGTAAAGTGACTATGACTATACATGGAGCTGAACACAAACTGACTGCGTGTAACACAGTACAACATAATGACAATAGGCGTGTTGCACTTAGATATACAAATGACAATATTAATGACTATTGGTATAACTTGGAAAGCTGTACATAATTTTCACAAGATGGAGTAGGCTTGATGGATTTTTAGTTTCTGTAACTATTCCAAGAAGTGGTTAAAACAAGCCAGGTTATGAACAACCTCTATTTTTCTAAATGAAGTGACTAGTAGGCATTTAAGAATTACTCCATAATTTTGATGGAACTTTCAACCAAATTAATGTTCTTTGATTCACACAAATTTCTGATTAAAACTTATCATATTTGAAATTTGAAAGTGAACTGAAGTGACCTTTTATAATAATTATGTGATCTTGGTGATACATTTCCCTACCCAGGCCTGATGGCTCAAGAAATCCTTCTATTTACCCTTTAGTAGTTCTGGCTCAAGACGGGATGTGTCTTCTGATTCACTGAGTAACATAAGATTTATGTAATCTACCATTTTGTTAGCATTACATCTTAAGTCTCTCAATCTGGGAACTAATATTGGCCACAAAGTTTTCCAACTCTGGTGAAACAAGCTTAATGTATTAGTAAAGGAGCTCTCTAAGCAGGAAAGGATTCTGAGTCTTGTGGAGAACCAGGCAAGGAAGGAAGAAATAGCAAAAAAAAAATTAAAATAACAAAACCTTTGAACAGAAGTCAGAAAAAAAGATGACAGAAAAAAAGACATAGAACTAACAGAAATGGGCAGCAAGTACAGAAGCTTGAAAAGAAGCTGTGTTAAATGCAGGAGAGATCTGCATCCCTCCCAGAAGACTTTGTCTTGAAACAGAAGAAGTGGCACATTAGTTGATGGAGACAATGAAGTAGGGAAATATGTACAGTTTTATTTTTAATAGATTTGTGTTCTTCTTGCAGTGTGAATTAAAATCAGTAATATTCTCAAATTCAACATTAAATCTGGTTGTGCTTTTCTTACTGTGTAGCTCTGGAAAGGCAAAATGTAGAGCAAGTTTTCTACTCTCTGTAGAAAGATGTCTGTTGCCATCAGACCAGAGGCAAGAAAGCTCATCCTTAAACTGCATCTTGTAGGAATTCTGTACTCTGAAAGTCCCAGTGGGACCGAGATTTTAGGCAGTGCCTGCCCTCTGCTCCATTCCTGGGTCCTGCTGCAGTAGCTTGGGAGTTTTTAACACGAGTGTGTCAGAGACAATGACATTTGATCAGCCATTCAGTCTGTTTAGAAGAGCAAAAGAGAATTTAAAATGCTAAGTCACACTGAAAAATCATCAGGTCAGGTCTCATGGGAGCCTGCACAATTGGCCCGTGCCGAGAAGAAAAGATGGTATCCTTCATCCACAGCAACAGCTTACAAACACAGCTGTACTAACCTCCTGGGGAAATGCAGCTAATCTTAGGATCAGACTGTGAGATCTCCAGGTCGTGGTCAAGGGTCTTTTCTCTTGCAAGAGAATAGACTTCCTGAGGAGGCTGAGATAATCAAGGGTTGGACTGCTCTCCGGGTTTTCTGTGAGACCCTGTTCTGTGGCAGAGCACTACTGTCTCATCAGTGTACAACTGAATAGATTCTTCTCTGGACTGAGAAAAATCACTCTTTGTGCAAGGATGAGAGAAGGCTCCTGGGAACTCTCAGGAATCATTCCTAACAGTGTAATTGTATTATGTAACCTAAGTGCATTGAGTGCTGTAGAAATCCACAACATACATGTTGGCATTAACATTATTTCACCTTCTGAAAAATGTCCAAGGCACACATAGAACCCAATGACAGCATTCTTGAGCTAAAAAATAAGATAAATGCAAACAAAAAAGAACTGCCACGTTTTCTTTAAAATATGGAAGAAGTCAATTTCCATACAATTAAGATTTAGATGAACCCAAAGTTACATTATTTTATTAAATAGTGTGAGAATATGTTGGGTTGACCTTGGCTAGCCTGTACCCACTAATCCCACTATCTCTACCCTGCCTCAACAGAAGATGTGACAGAAGGGTCATAAGGGCAAGGATATGACTCAGTAATAACCATCTTGGGCAAAACAGACTCACTGTGGGGAAATTAATTAAATTTAATTTATTGTGAGTCAAAAGTAGGATCGTATGAAATAAAATCTTAAAACACATTCCTCCCATTTGTCTTTCCTTCCAGAGCTCAACTACACTCTTGACTTCTTTATTTCCTCCTCCTGAGCAGTGCAGGGGGATGGGGAATAGGGGTTCAGGTCAGTTCACAATGCTTTGTCTCTTCCTCCTCATGCTCTTCCCTTAGTATGGATTGCCTCTGATGGGAGACAGTCTTTCACAAAATTATACAACATAGGTCCTTCCCATGGATTGCAGTTCTTCATGAACTGCTCCAGTGTGGGTGTATTCCATGGGGTGCAGTCCTTCAGGAACAGACTGCTCCAGTGTGGGTTCCCAGACGGGGTCACAGGTGCTGCCAGAAAACCTGCTTCATCATGAGCTCCTCCCCATGGGGTCAAAGGTGCTGTCAGAGACCAGCTCAAGGATAGGCTTTTTCTTCTTTGGTTCACAGGTTCCTTCAGAGAGCATCCACCTGCTTGGACATAGGATGCCCCACAGGCTGCAGGGTGGATATCTGCTCCACAGCTGTCTGACCATGGGCTGCACCACAGGCTGCAGGGAAATCTCTCCACTAGTGCCTGGAGCACCTCCTGCTACTCCTTCCTCCCCTCCAGACCTTGGGGTCTGAATAGTTGCCTGTACCATTCTCTCACCCACCAGCTGCTGTTGTGCAGCATTCTTTCCCCCTTGTTGGATACACTGTCACTGTGTGCTGCAGCAGGCTCAGCTTTGGCCAGCAGCGGGTCTGTCAGTGCCAGCTGGAGCTGACTCTTTCTGACACGGGGGCGGCTTCTGGTATCTTCTCATGGAAGCCACCCTGTAGCACTGCTGCTACCAAAACCTTGTCATGTAACCCAAATACAGATAATCAAAAAATGGGCCTTTGTGATTTTATACTAGAATTTTCTAAAAATTAGTTTGGGAGGTGTAAAAGACAAGCATCTTGAACAACAAACACCAACTGAAAGCATGAAATAAAGGGACAAACCTTTTGTCTCATCCCTATCCTGGCCACTTGAGAGGAAAGTACCTGGTAGACTGTGAACTGAAGGGTGGAATGGAGGCCGATGTAGATTATGTTGACAGCACATATATGCCCTGACATATCACAGATTTATTTTTGTGACTCATTTGTCTTTGCCAAAACTTCATGATGCCACATTTTCAACAGTATGACTTCAGGACTAGGAACTAAATTATTA
This sequence comes from Polioptila caerulea, assembly GCA_013397295.1. Taxonomy (NCBI): domain Eukaryota; kingdom Metazoa; phylum Chordata; class Aves; order Passeriformes; family Certhiidae; genus Polioptila; species Polioptila caerulea. The sequence continues at coordinate 148,310 of VYXF01006140.1, read as the reverse complement.
AATTCTGATAAATTAAATTGTTAAATTAAATCTCTAAAATCCTCTCCATCTGAGAATATGGGGTCTTCAAAGTGTGACCAGAAATTAAGTGTTGTTAGGTTCTTTGATAAAAAGCTCATCTCCATGCTCTAAATTTGGCACAGAACAACAATATCAAGCAGGGGAACCTTCACCTTTATGGGGACTCAGAAAAAAGATTCCCTGTCCCAGTCTCTGGAATGTCACAAAAGAGAACTGATGGTCATCACACAAGTCTGAAATACACCAGATGAGTCTGGAAGGGCTCTCCAGACAAGGGCTGAAGTCAAGGTTGCTATTGATGCTGTTTGGGTTTTGCCTTTTTTTCTATGTTCTCTGTATTCTTCACACACATATATATGGCCTTTCCTTAAGCAGAAAGACAAAACAAATTCCAGAGCTCCAAGCCCCAGGGGATACAAGGCTCTGTGATATTTTGGTTCTTCCTGGGAGCCAAGGCCGAGAACAGCTCTTCCAGATACATTTCCATGGACAAAGGGCAGCCCATGCTGAAGGGGGGCTCCAGAGAATGGGCTTGACCTGGGGTGGGAATTGTATCACCACTTGTCTAATTGGTGCTTTTAATCAATTATGCTAATTCCCTAAAACTTATAAAAATATACCCAACCCTGGCTGGAGAGTGGCCTTTTGTGGACATCTTTCCATAACTGCCTCTGAAGGCCTTCAAGATCCCCTTTTATATTGCCTCCTTACTAAAATTATCCTGAGTTTCATTTCCAGGTTGAGCAAAAGGCAACACTATCTAGAGGGTATAACACACACTGTGGGATGCAAGGGAGTAGGATAGGATAGGATAGGATAGGATAGGACAGAATACAATACAATATAATATAATACAGTATAATATAATACAATACAATACAATGTCCATCAAGTCCAACTGCCTGGTTGTGACAGGGCTGATTCATTGACCTGTTCCAGGTTATGACCATCCTCTTGGTAAAGAAATGTTTCCAGGTACCATGTCTGAATCTCCTCTGACATTCAGGGAATCTTAAGGTTGTACAAGATGTCTTTTGGCTGGTGTTGGGGACAAAACTAAAGGCAGAGGAAGAGAAGGCTTATCTTGGCTTGGAGAAAATGGGTCATAGAGGGCTAGGAGGACAAAAGCCAGTTGCCCATGTGCAAATGGGTTGCTGGGCAGTATGCTTGTGTGGCCATGACCCACATCCCATGATCACCTGCTGTCCTGCCTTCTTCCTAAATTCCATTTCTAACTATTTTCCTAAATGAATGGAGTCTGTTCTGTGTAGATGTGATTGTATGGATGTCTAAGAATCAGCAACTGAAATTGGACAAGGGATTATAGAGCTTGCAATTCAGCAGAGTAATCAACTGAAGAGACTGGGATGAGAAAAACAAGCACCAACAACTAACTGCACTGCAGATCAGGGGTTACTTGTGTCTGTGATGTGAGCAATTGGACCAAGTGAGAGCGCAAATATCAAGCCAAACTAGGTGGAGAAGAGATTAAGAGGCTTGGGAAGGAAGTATGTCTCTGGAAGCACGGCAATTGGAGAAGGTGACTTCCAAAGGGACCGTGAAGTCTTTGCCAACTGATGGAGAGGATGTAAAATCTGAAGGTCAGCTGAGAGACCGCATGTGTCTGTGTGTGCATGTACTTGTGTGGGAGGAAGCTGAGGACAACAGTGATCCAGGCTGGAAGAAGGGCCTGTTTAAGATATTGGGTGGTGTTTGCTCAGAAGTCCACAGTGTGCATGTTTATGTGCTGCTGTATGAAAGAAAATCTGTACTAGCAGCTGGAGTGGGACTGTAGGTTCTGGGGAATAGTGCGTCCAGATAACTGGGTTACCTAAGATTAGCAGCCAGTTCCTGGATGGACTGCGTGTGCAAGCCCAGCTACTGAGAGAACCCTGGTGCACGAGAGTGAGGAGGTCTGTACCGGCCCTTGGAGAGGGGTTCGTTTGTGAGGGTACAGCAGCTGAGAAGATTGGAGATCCAGGTACCAGCAGATCATGGTGTGGGTCTGTGGGTGATGAGTGAAAAGCAACTACAGTGGGATTACAAGACTTAGGAGCTTGTACGTCCAGGGTACAGCAGTGGGGCACACTGGGGATTCAGGGGCAGACTATCTAAGGTCAGCTACCAGAGGAATCCACATTATATATAGGCATATATTTCCTAAAAATACACTTTCATCCTGATTAGCCAAAGGGCAACAAGACGAGGCCATTAGTGCTGTTTGTGCTTGTGTGAGCACTGAGCGTTTCTGGCTGTATTGATCTGTGCAGCTGTCCATGTGTGTATGCACGTATGTACTGCAGAAAGGAGATGGCATGTCTGTGCCTACGAAGAACACGTTTAGTTTCACTACTGAGTACCAATACAGTCTGGGGGATGAAATGATTTTGAGCAGCCCTGAGGAGAAGGGCTTGGAGGTGTTTGCAGATGACATTGATTTTGCTCTTAGAAGAGATCACAACTTCATTTGTCTTACACTTCCACAAAACCTTCACTCATACTACAGCCAAACTCAACCCTAATGTGAAGGATCCTTTAAAGTCCCTTTATGACATTCTGGATAATTTCAATAATTGCCTTAAGTTACTGAAATCAACGTTTAGAAGCTAATTTTATAATAGGTTGTAAACTATTGTGTATCCTGAGGCAAGTATCGGTATATAACCAATTAAAAAATTAGCAACATAAATCTCCTGCATTTGAGAAACTGAGAATCCATTGCACATTAGCATTTTGCTTTCCACCCTCATGACTGCAGGTAGATTGTTTTAACTTCATTCCAGCACAGCAGCAATCAAATTACAGTGCACCAAGCTCTGCGGGGCCATTGGACTCTGGTTATAAGCTCACAAATGAGGGTGCACAGCGGCTGACGAGATTCCTGCTGACTCCTGGACCGTGTCTGTGCTCTATCATTTTGCATGGGATCGCTCTAGAAGAGGTTTGTGGTTGCGCCTCTCTGCTGTGCCGACCCCAGGCTGCTCCCAGGCGAGAGGCAAGCTAGGGGAAGGTGAGGCTTTTACTGAACGCCCGCTGCACCACGCAGCCCAACCTTCCACGCGGCCTTCGTGTACGCCGACGATCCCGGCTTCAAGCGCAGCCGAGCGGCCGTGCCCCCCCAACCCTGCCGGCATCGGCACCCCTCGGTGCATCGGCAGGGCAAGGCACAGCGTGCGCCAGCACGGCGACGCTCCACCTGCCGCCGCGCACCTGCCGCCGCGCTCCGGGCGGCGGGGCAAACGGGAATAACGGGGATAACGGGGATAACG
>VYXF01006140.1:119876-135734 GCA_013397295.1 Polioptila caerulea | reverse complement strand
AAAAACTACGTATGCTTTATTTACAATTATTTTCCAATATCTATCATCTATGTTAGACAGTGTGCATTCTACCTAAACCAATCACAAGTGCTACCACCACAGCAGAATCATGGAGGAGATTAAGAAGAAGGAAGAAGCCTGAAAACCATGCGGTTCCTCCATCTTGGCTTCACCCACCCCCATGTACTAAAACCCAAAATCTACTTTTCCACCCTCTGACAATCTTATTATTATTCTATTTAAATTTGTGAGACTTGTATTTTTTCTTTTAAAGCTGGTAATCTCTCCCATGGACTAAAATCCAAACCACAGGTGTCTTGGGCTTGGTGCCAGGGCTTCTGAGCCCTCTGGGCCCTCTGCACAGGTCCCTGAGCCCCCAGAGCAGTCAAAGACAAGCTCTGGGTTCCCACACAAAGGTGAGTGTTACAGGAAAGAGGAGATGCTAGTTGTACCTTTATTGCATTGCAGCTGTGCCGTTGTGCTGTTTAGTTCTTCAAAATCATCAGTCTTAGCAGTCAGAGGTCTGCTTGATTCTTGAATTATTCTGCTCTTAAAAAGTGTCAATTGGAAGCTTCCCTTAGTCCACACTAGACTTTTGACCTCATTTTAGCAAATTCTTGGTTGATAAGTATTTTAAAGAATGAACAGTTTTAAAATACACTGTCTTTTCCATTAACATGGGTGTATCTGAGGCTATAATAATGTTGTAGTGTTCTAGTCTGTTGTTCTGTCTTAGAGAGTTATACTTGCTTCCATGGCAGTTGATGTTGAGAGATGACTTCCATTAAAATTGTTTTTCAACACTGTTTAAAACTTGCTGCAAATGAAAGCTACTAGAGGTTAGCTAGACAAAGCAGATGAAAAAGTACATGGTATAGCCCAAAATAATAAGCATTCAGATTTTTGTATCCTGCTGTTAGGTATATCAGTCTTAGCTGCGCCAAGGAAAATATAGGTTGGATATTAGGAAAAAGTTTTTATGGAAAGAATGATTAGGCACTGGAATTGTCTGCCTGGGGAGATGGTGGAGTCACCATCCCTAGATGTGTTTAAAAAAAGACTGGATGTGGCACTTGGTGCTGTGATTTGGTTGAGGTGTTAGGGCATGGGTTGGACTCGATGATCTTGAAGGTCTTTTTGAACCTAGTGATTCTGTGAGATATATATATATATATTTATAGATATTTATTTTTTAGAAAACTTCTTTTTGATGTGGAGATCCTAAAGGGATTTAATAGACTTGCAGCTAGTGAGAATGTGTTTTTATTTCCTTCATCAAGTCAGAGAACGTTGGTTCTTAGAGTAGTCATTGCACTCATGTATCTGCTTTATGGGACCTTAATAATTAAAGTAATGTAGAATATGAGTCCCAGGGTCCTCATGATGTTCTGAATATTCAAAGCAGGACATATATTTTTTCATCCATCTCCTTTGGTTTCTCTATCTGTGGCATGGCAGCGATGATAACTTGTGTTAGAAATACTAAGCTTTCTGCTGAGCAAGTAAGTCATGAATTAGTTGTCAGGGATAGGGCAGGGAAGGTACTGTGGTGAATTCTGACCTGCTAGGATATGTGCATATTCAAAGACTTGCATAAGCTTCCAAAATTATTGGAAAAAATACTCTGGGATTTAGTAAGTCTTTCTGCTGAGAGATGGATTACTTCCGAAGATCAATTCCCACAAATCTAAATCAACTCTATACCAGAATTCCTGCCATTTTTTGACACCTGGAGAGGGTGTGTATAAGTGAAAGAATGTAAATTAGTATAATTCCTTCGGTAGAGTTGGCAGTTGGTCAGTATTGAGGCTTTGGGTAATCACACAGTTCTAGAAATTGACAGAAATGAAATTAACAGAAACAATTACTCCTTGTCCCACCTTTTATGGAAGAATCCAGGTTAATAAGTGACTTTATCTACTGGAGGCCTCTTAGCTGTCTGTCTGCAGATGAGTATATATATTCTAGTTTCTAGCTAGAAGGAAGTTTGATGATATTAGAAAACTTTCTGTAATGATTTAGGCATGTGCTGGGAACACAGATCTGCACTTTCTGTCTATTTAGACTAAGACAGTCATGAAGTCAGTGGCTGACATCAGTTAACGTGAGTTAGTTTGATCCCTGGCTTAATCTCTGTATAATGTGCTGTATTATTTTGCAATTTCCCTCACTATTGCAGAGTGAGGGAAGGGACAGGAACTGTTTTTTCGTGTTACTAAAGGACACAGACTATAGCAGTTCATAATACAACACCTAACTGTCTTAGTATCCTGTGGGTTTTTGAAACTCCATTTTTTTGGAGGATTGTTGTTCTTTCACAAACCTCCTAAACTCCAGCAAATGTGCTTGTACCTCTTTCTTATCTGGCTGCTTTTGGTGATGTGGACCTGCTTGGTTGGAGCACGCAGTATTTGGAGAGGATTGTATTGATGGCTGATCCCACCTTCCTTCTTCCTGCTGGCCCTGGAAATTGGTATTATCTAATTGAGTACATATTAGTTTTTTTGGGTGGTGATGAAAGGCAATTCTTTGGTTAGCTGTAGTTGTTGTAGTCAGCATCTACACAGCTCATCCTTTTGAACAGTGGCTTACTTTTGTTTTGCTGCATTTTAGATTTGATATTCTAGAGTAATCATTTTCTTTCGTCTTTCACCCATCATCTTGCTATGGCCCTGCCCCAAAGCACCCTTTGATCCCTTTGTCCAGGGAAAAAGGGTAAGGAAGACTCAAAACAGCATTTGGTCTTGAATTTTTATCAAATAGGTTTTTCTTTATTTCTGCTTGAGAGATTATTTCTTTAACATGACATGATCTCCTTCTTTATATCTGACTACTAAAAAAAGTTAAAGGACCTGGCCCCATTCAAAGTCTTAATTTTATATCCTGTCTTGTACAGTTTTTTACCTTCTAATTATAGTATGTTAATAGAGTTCTCTTCACTCTGTGTTTTTTGTAGTGTTAAGAAAGAAAAGTTTAAATTGAGACTAGGAAATTTTTTCATAAATCCAGATAGCTTCTTTTTAATACATTTCATGCTATTATATAGGATTTTGACAAGTAAACTGTAATTATGATTCAACAAGGAGTGTCCATGATAATATTTTGCAACCATGACAGAGCCCTGGTTTTAATCTCTCCTTGATTTTTCTGCTTTACATGGTGAGGATTTATTTGAAATGAGTCCGTTTGGCATACCAGATTTCACCATTCAAAGCTAAAACCTTTTCTGTAGTGTGTCTGCTCTGCATGATCCATAACTACTCAAAACACCCCAATATAAAGTTCATTTATTAGTGAGTGAGAGAACAAAGTCTGGAACTATCTTTCTGAAGGCCAAATATGTTCCTTTGAGCATTTTTCCTACAGGAAGTTTATAAACTCTGCATTTATTAGCAACTGCAAGTAAGTAAAAAATCCTTTCAGTTGATACATGTTGATATGGCAGAGGAAGGATTTTGTTTAGGAGATACTTAAAAATGTAGGCATGCAGTTATATTTTCCAATTTCAGATGCGACAGAGTGGTGCAAATGTTTTCTTTGTAAACTGTGCTATTGTTGTATCTTTAAAAGATACTCTGAAATAAGAGTATTCTTCTTAAGAGAATTGCTAAGAGCAAGAAGGAGCTATCCCTGAAAATTTCTTGGAAAGTTAATTTGCCACAGGATAAAATTACAAATTGATGCAAACCGTACACACATTACCATGGCAAATTTCCACCTTCTCCTGTCCTGTTTCTTGCATACAAAGGTAACTTTGTTTTTTAATATCCTACACAAACTTTTTTTTTTGCTGATCTGTACTCTCTTTCTCTAGCCAGTTAATATTAACTTGGAAAATTTCTGCCCCTGTATTCCAGCTCCAGTTGATTTGAAATGGTACAAGCTTGGAAGAGACTTCTGCTTTTGGAAGTCAAGCTTCCTTGAATATAGAGGTACATCATGGATCTTCATGATCTGATTTTTAATGAAATACTCTTTAGTATGTGTTGTGTCAATAGTTGTTTTTTTTCTTACGTTCTTTTACAACTATTTTGATAGCAAAAGAATGGAGCCTGATGAAACAGAAGATTTGATCTAGACACATTTTGGTAAAAATACATCTGTAATGTTTGTAGTAGCTTGCAATTTACTGTGCATGCTTTTTGTTTTGCAGTTTCAGTGTTGGGATGCTTTCACGTAAGTTTTTGGAGGTAAAATTCCTCTTTGGACCGTAGGCAGAATGCAAAGGAAATAGAAATGGGAACTGGCTACCTTTTACACTTCTCAATGAACTTGACATTTTCAAACTCTTTTTTTCCCTTCTGTGCTTCTCTTTTTATTTCATAGAGGCACATGCAATTCTCAGGCTCTAGTTAGTAAATTTCTGTCATATTAATTTTAGTTTAGCATTTTGGTTTGTTGGCCCAAATTTATGCTGACTGTGTAAACAAAACAGAAGGATCCCCAGGCTTAAGATACAAGAAGGGGTTTAAGCATTTACATGAGTGTTTTCAAAAGAGGCGGTAGTGCTCTGGCCATGCTATGTTTGCTCAAGTGTGAAGTACAAAGGTCCTTTTAGTATGTTTTTAATTAAAAGATTCATTCTAATCAAAAAGCTCAGCAATAACTGCTGCATAGCAAGTAGCTATGGTTAGTTCTGTTCATAGTGTGCAGGAAAGAATATGTCATGGTTGTTTGAGTGACAGAGTTTAAACAATAAAGGAAGAGGTAGAAATTTAGAACCTTTCCCTTGCTGAGGTGTTTGTACTGATGTACAGTATATAAACCAAAAGAACTTCATATCTGATGAGGAAATAAAACCTTAACTAGGAGTACCTACCAATCTCTGCATATGTTGATCACATCCCACATACAGCTGGGACTTTAGAAGAAGGGCCAGGTAAGTATGATGGGTTTTCCAGCCCTTATCTAGCATTTGCCAAATTTCTGATAATTGAACATCTCTTTATGGGTTAAAAATTTGTAGTAGCAGCACCACTGATGTGACTGTGGCAACAATCTGTGTGCAGCTGTTGGGGCAGGCAGACAGTGTACCCTGCACCTAGGCTTTTTGAAAGTGCCTAGGCTTTTTAGTGCCTCTTACTTCTGCCACGCCAAGAGTGCGTGGGCAGAAGGCAGAGGTTTCTGTGACATGCTTCTGGCACTTCAGGGATTTTTTTTTTTTTTTTATGAAGACACCTGAAAATAGTATTCTGTTGCTCAGTTTAAGGTTTCATTTAAAAGGCAAGCCTATTTTATATGTACTTGGAGTAATCTGAAAATTCTTGTCTGCAGTAATGATAGTATGCCTTCTCAGTATGCCTCCATCATATATGTGTTCATTCCAAATGAATTCCACAGCTCCAGTTCTTTGGGCATAAACTTGAGAAATAAATGGTCTGGGTAACGAGTGTCTTGTACTTTTTAGCCCTGACATAATGTAACATAAGGGTTCTAACATTAATATTTTTGCTGCATTTAAAAAATATTTAATTATTCAGTTTAAAAAAAAATTATAAGCCAAAGTCCAGAAAATAAAGAGGTGTTTATTTTTCCTTCAGAAATACAAGTACATAGTAATGCCTACAGTGTAAAGGGCATACTTCTGTTCAAACCAACAGAGTGACTGCAATGATTGCCATTTAAGAAAAAAAAAAAGGAGCAAATATTAAGAGTACTTTTGGTGGCTGATGTAAGGATGCTAAAACTAGTTTTGTGTCCTTAGTTTCTTGCCTTACCTTTTTTCTTTATGTACTAGAAATCTTTTCCCAGATGGGCAGAGAGTTACATAGGTCTCTGTTTAGACTGATGTTTGATGGTGGAGGGTAGTGAGTTCTTGCTAACTTTGTAGACTATTTATTCTTCATATGTTGTGACATAGACTCTGGCATGTAAATTGACAGAAAATAATCTAGTGCTAATTAATATAATAAGTTTACCCTCCTTTTCTTTGTAGCATCATGGCTGACAAATCGGCAAAACCAGCAAAACGATTATCATCTGAATCAAACTCTCTTGAGGGCGCCACGGCAGGAGAAATAAGTGCTCTGGAAGAGGCCTTTAGAAAATTTGCTGTCCATGGTGATACGAGAGCCACAGGAAAAGAAATGCATGGGAAGAACTGGTCAAAGCTATGTAAGGACTGCCATATCATAGATGGGAAGAATGTGACCACCACAGATGTTGACATTGTCTTCAGTAAAATCAAGTAAGTTAATTTTAGCCATAATTTCATTGTCTCCTCCCCCCCCATGTTTTGTAGATACCATCTAAATTTACCTTCTGTTGCTTCTGATGTTGTGAGACACTGTTTGACAAAATCAATCTCTTTCTGTTCCTTTACAAAATTTTCTTGCTTGGTCTGAAGATACAGCTTTCTGACCTGCTGTCTTAAATTGACTTCAGTTTCACAGATGTTATACTATACAAAGAGTATAATGTGATCAGGATAAATGCAGGCTATTCCAATAAACTGGACTATAGTAAGTGCTGTCAATGTTTCCTGAAAGGTATCTGAATTAATTCAGGATGACAGGGTGATCTTGCCAAAGCTTGGCCTCAGAGCACTGAAGGCTAAGGTGGGATATGTACTAAAGGTCAATATTCTAACAACAGTCATGATGTCCTGCACAACACTAGCTCAGATTTGGAGTATAGGGCTATGGCAGACTGATCATGAATATGGGATGGTAACCTTTGGCTGTGATGAATAAGGATTGTCTTGGTTGTTTGATCTTATTTTTGTGATTGGAGCTTTAGTGAAGCTTTCTCCCCAGTTGAAAACCTAGGCAGGCTTAGTCAGAAACTTGTTAAATCTCAGAGAAGATATTAAAGGAAATATGTTAACAAGGAATTAATCTGTTACGGCATATTCTGTATGAAGTCCCAAATAATTTTTCTTGTTTTGCTTTATGTGTAGAATTGGATTATTTTCACCTTTTGTATTCCCCTGGCATCTGATATGATAATCTTGTCTTTTCTGCTTTTTATTACCACAGTAATTCTTTATTGTGTCACATATCATTGTGTTAAGGGTCATGCTTTTTAAAGGGGTCCCTTAATTGTACTTGCAGCTTGTGGGAACACTTATTTGGCTTGTGCACTCAGCTGTTGGAATGCTGGGAGAACACGCAAACTGCAAACCAAGGTGGTTGGAAGATCTCGCTACAAGCACTGACTGTTTAGACTGCATCAAAGTTGAGAAAGGCAGAGAAGAAAAGACCTTTAATCTTGAAGTTGTTCAGTGTAACATATATAGTTAGAATGACCTTACTTATTTGATTGATTTCTTTCTTTGTTTCTTTTCTCCTTGGGGGTCTTGTCTAGATAACTGAAAACACTACGTATGCACACTTCCACCCTCTTGTCCTTGTATCAGTCCCTACTTGTATTTTCTTGAAAGTTGTGTTAATGGAGCTGGATATACCATCAGAGAACTGGCTTATTTGAAATGGATGTTTAGGCTGTAGAGTTTTGCTTCTTTCTTGATCTTGATCTACTTTCATCAGCTTAAAAATTTGTTTTATTATTTCCTGTAGATAAATATAATCTTAGTGCTACTTTCTTGTATCAGTTTCTGGGCTCTTTAGTGACAGGATGATCCCATGATATGGCATGAACAGATGTGCAGCATTGGCAGATATAAAGAAGTATCAGTTTTGGTGACTTTTGGGGCAGAAGCAATCCAGTCCTGTTGTGCAGGAGTGAATTGTAAGGTGGCAGGTACCTGAGGCTCCTGGGGAACCTTAGCAAATCCCCTTGCTGCCGCTGAATGCTCCCAGCTCAGCTTGGGGTTTCTTGTCTCTGTCTCTTGAGGGGGAGGGCTAGCTCAGCAGTCCCTCAGGCCTCACTCCTGTGACTGCTGTTAAGTGTTGTCAGCTCTCTTGGGAGAGCCATGCCATCTTTTCCTCTATCCAGTTGTCCTGGTTTAACCCCAGCCAGCAGCCAAGCCCTGTGCAGCTGCTTGCCCACTCCCCCACCGGCACCACTGGGGAGAGAATTTAGAGTAAAAGCAGGAAAACCCATGGGTTGAGATAAAGACAGTTTAATAGGAAAAGCAACAGCCATGCACACAAGCAAAGCAAAATAAGGAATTGATTCACTGCTTCCCATGGGCAGGCAGGTGTTCAGCCATCCCCAGGAGAGCAGGGCCCTATCACATGTAATAGTGACTTGGAAAGATAAATACCATCACTCCAAATGCCCCTCCTGTTCCTCCTTCCTCCCTCCACTTTCTTTACTGACCATGATGTCATGTGGTCTGGAATATCCCTGTGGTCAGTTGGGGTCACCTGTCCTGGCTGGGTCTCCTCCCAGCCTCTCCAGCACCCCCACATTCCTTGCCAGCATGGCAGTATGAAAACTGAAAAGGCCTTGGCTCTGTGCTAGTCCTGCTCAGCAATCACAAAAATATTACTGAATTATCAACCCTGTGCTCAGCACAAATCCAAAACACAGCCCCATACCAGGCACTGTGAAGAAAATGAATTCTACTGTAGCCAAAACCAGCACTCTAGTATTTAATAGCTTAATATTTAATAGCTTAATAGTAGATAACTGCATCAAATGCAAAAATATCTTAGTTTTAATTGTTTAAATTTTTTGTTCATTCCTCAACCTGCACATGTACATATAACACGTATTTGATATATTCTTCTCTTTTAAAATGATTTTATTTTTAAATTTTATTGCTTAAATGGCATATGGAGCTGAGATTTTCTATCTTTATTAGGAAGGTCTGTATTTTTCGAATGTATGCTTTCAGTAGGTATATTTCCACATTTTTCTAATTGTTGGGGTTTTGTGGTTTTTTAGATTTTTTTCTTGCTTGCGTGTGTCAGCAGTTCTTTTTAGTTGAGATCACATTTATTTCACATATATTTTAGGTTTTAGGTTTTAAAAAAGAAAGTTCTAATGGCTATAGGAGCTCAAGTGTTAGTAATATGCTTTAACTTAGAGGAGTTTTAAGCACAAGCTGGGTATACAGGGTTTTTTGAGCATGTTCAGACAGCTTTTTTCCTTGCTTTTTGTTTTACTTCAAATTTAACCCTAAGCTCAAGGATAATGATAGATTTGATAATGCATCAAAGCAAGCATACTTCTATGATAAACTCATACTCATTTTTATTTTACAAGCAGCTTTTTCCCAGCAGAGCTCTATGGTTTTTTGACAAACCCAAGTTTTTCTCCGTCTATGTTAATTGTGAAACCTTAAACACTACAGAAGAATCTCCAACTCCCTCCAGAAGTGCAAAGTGCAGCTTCCATGCCTCAATAAGAATTCTGACTGTAGTTACCAGAAGGCTTTGTGCTTTGCTCTTGCTTTTGGGCTCGTGAGCTAAAGTGTGTCTCACAAGATTAGCCTCAGCCTGGGATTCTTAGGATCAGCCAAAATGATGGTTCAGTGAGATGGGTCTGGTTAAACTGATTTTAGCAGTTGTAGGCTGGCTAGGGAACACATCAAACATTAAAAAAAAAGTGCCATACCCAGCCACAATTGCCATCTAGCATTGTGTTAGAACTTCCAAACATATTTTCTGTTGGTCCTATTACTGGGAAGCCACTGGATGTAGCAGGGTTGTTTTCTAGCAAGCTATACTGGCACATGTTGTTCAAACACTAGAAAATAATTAATCCAAGAGAAATGTTCTTTGGATTTATGAGTTACTATGTATAAAGCCCACATTTGTTGTCTTGCTAACTATCCCCAGGCTTCATTTATTATTCTATTAGACACCGGCAAAATGGATAGGAACTAAACGTTGCTGATAGGGTAAAGTTACAAGAAAAATTAATAAGAGATGCGTTTACCTAAGAGCTACTGAAAGATAATGTTTTATTCGCCGATTGGCAGCTTGCTCTGCTCCAGGAGAAATTTCACCTCTGAAGTAATGCACATTTTTGTAGACTTAACACCCCCTCTCCGCCTCTGCCAAACCAAGTGAACAAAACTTCTGAAAGTTTTAAGTAGTCTGTGTTACTTCTTGAAAGCTGGGACCTATGTGTCTGTCTTTCAGAGATTAGTTCATTTTAAGTTAAGTTTATTGTTGTTATAAAGATTGAAGAAATTCCATTGAGCGTTTGTTACAAATAAGAAAATGAGTGTAGAATGCATGAGGGTGTCAGGTCAGACTGAAATGTAATTTGTCTATCTTGAATAAAAGGTCTGCTGAAGGCCTTCATGTGAGCACAACATTTATATATACTTGAGGAGAAGAAGGAATACGCTTAATGCAACGAATCCACAGTAGTAGGCGTGAAAGAATTATTGCTAGAATTGCATTCTTTGGTAAATAAATACGTAAATTGGGTGATCTCTTCCCTCTCCCCCCAGATATTTTTGTGTAACAGTTATTTGTAGGGTCCCACAAGTCCTTCCAATCTGGTGGATTGTAATACAAATTTATGTTTGTTCAAATTGCCAGCTCAGAAAATACAAGAAGTGAATCGGCAACAAATTTTGCAAAGGAATTACTTGAAAAGCTAAAGCCCGCTTATGAGAGTAGCCACATGTATGAATATTTATGATTTGCATCCCTAGAGACCAGAGTTAAAACACCTACATTTATGCCAAATATTTGGATTGCATTAATGCAGCTGGAATAGACTGCAGTTTCTGTAATGAGTAGAAGGGTAAACTTTTCTTATTTTTTAGGTTATAAAACATACAATAAAGCCATCTCTTACAATGTCATTAACTTTCCTGGAAGATCCTGTACCTGGAAGAACAAAAGAAATTGTGAAGAGTGAATGACACAAGTTCTGCCATATCCTATGGGATGAAATTTGTTAAAAAATGCAGCAAAGCAAACAGAAGTGTACATAACTGTAAATGTAATTATGCAGGAAGCTTTCATTTTTGTAGTTTCATGGTCAACACTTGAGATGTACTCCTTTCTTCATATGTTCATTGGACTACATGAACCAGTAACACCAGCTGCAGGGTAAATTTTAATTTCAAAGCTAGCTTAAAGTTACTTGTTTAAAGTTATGAAATAATCCCTTCTGCCAACTGGTACCAGGAAAACCTTTTCTTTGTAAATGGCAAAAATGAAGCAACCTCTTCTCAGAAAAAAATAGCTTATGCGATTGTTTAAAAAAAAGCATGAAAATACTTCATAGGAAGTGATTTTTTTAACTGGTCCAGAAATTCACTGACATACTTGAAGACAAAGAATAAGTCACAGTCATATTCTATGGGAAAGGAAGTTTTCCTATATTACGGTATCTGAAGTACTTGTGACTTCAGGACCAAAACTAGTACTCCAACTTCTTTTGTTACAATAACATCTTCAATTTCCCTGCAGCTCATATTTCTGCTAAAATATAGGAGTTTAGTGTAAATATCTTAGTAATATTAGATCATTAGATCAAAGCATTAATTTTTCACATACTATCTAAACCTTATATAGAAATCTTTTTTTTAATATTTTTTAAATTAAAAGCGATAATGTGCTGAATTTAAAGACATAGAATATGCAGGCATGCAATAGCGTTTGAAGATGGATGTTTTTCATGACAGTGGTAATTCCATGGGCATCTTTTCAGTCGCTGAAATGCTTGCTTTCTTGGAAAACATCTTCATTAACTGTTTCTTTTCTGGTACTCTTCTGGAGTTCCAAAAGTTTGTAGGCTGTATGTCTTGTATTTTGCTTGCAGAGTGCAAGTGTGGATTTAGTGAATCTTGTTGCCTTGGAGAAAGCAAGGTCATTGGTGACAGAGGAGAAGGGCACTGAAGAGTTCTGCATTTGGTATGAAAAGCAACATGTGGCTGCATTCTTCTTATTCCAGCAAGATGGTGAGACACAACAGTCTAAGAACTTCAGGATTTTTGTATTAAGGAAAGCAGAACACCCAAGAATAATAGATGCTAGTAAGCTCTGACCAGCATTCCGGCATGTTGCCTTAGGAACTTAAATTTCTTTGTTTATTGAGGGTCAGCAACTGCTCTGGGAAATTTGATATGTTAGCTATGCCATACACATACTCCACTTGTTGTATGTAGTTAACATGGTAATAGTAATAAACCCGATATAAATATCTCTGCTCTTATTTTAGAAGTGTTACCACTCAGCACTGCAAGAATACGTTTTAATCACTGCCATAAAACTGCTAATTCTGTGACATTATTAGATAGAAAAATAAAAATATTTCTGTTTACACTGGCATGTTACTATGGTTGCAGGCAGGCCTGGGTGACATCAGCCCTTGGATCCATTGTGAGCATTTATTTAGGTAGTCATCTCCATGGAAACATTTGTTTGTTTTGATGTTACTATGTGTTAAATTTTAAACAAATTTTTGCGGTTCTATACTGGATTGTTATGGAAGATTAGTTGAGCTACAGGAGTTTTGTAAATATACCTTACTCTCCACCCTGAAATATTCTTGGTAAAAGATCAAGTGGAAGCATAATTGTCTTCTCAAATTCCATTAGTAGTTCCCGATGTTGCTTTGACATGTTTTCTTGTTGCTGAGGAAGCCATGTATTCTAAAGGCCAGAAAACTCTCCTCCATCTTTTTGAGAAAAGAAGGTTTTGTTCCCATGGAGAATCTTCACAACACACTTTATTGGGCCCTGACTTTTGAGCAGACCCACCCGTGCACTGTCCTCGCTGTCTTGCACACTTGGCTGTTAAGCCTAATTCCCACAGCCTGGATCAGTCAGGTCTCTGCAGGAGTGCTTCCACCTGAGAACAGCTGGGCCTTAATGCAGCAATGGCTCACCATGGCTGCAAGACTTGAAATGGGTAGTGTTTGCTCTGAGAAGCTGGCAAGAAAACTCTTGGCAAGAATGAGTACATGCTTTCCCCATTTGTCAACTGTAATATAATTGTTGTCTTTCCTTTTTATAGAATATTCTTTCTTTCTTACTGTATTTGAAAGAACTAGTACTTTGACACCTGAGCTCATTCAAAAGAAATCTCTATCCATGAAATTTCTCTGCAGTAAGTAGTCTTTAACGGAGATTTTTACTGAAGCCTCTCTTAAATTTTTGAAGTGTTCAGATAGGTATGAAGTGGTCTTTATATATAAATGAAGCACCTAGTATTTGCAAGCTCTGTTTTACATCCCTACTGGAGACATTCTTTTGATAGTGACATAGAAAAGGATTTTTTTAATACTACTTTATGCATAAAGTAGGCATAACAGTTAACTTTTGTACTTTAATACATCTCCATCAGGAGATAAGTTTTAAGTGGATATAGAAAAATATGCAGAGAAAAATATTTTCTGGTAAGTTTCAGGCAGGTTGTGAAGTTGTGCATTTTTATGTAGAAAAGTAGGTAAGTTTTAACAGAAAGTGTTCTTCTTTGCCACATTTATATTTTGATTGAAATTAAGATCCAATTGCCTTTCTTGCCTAAAGAGCCAAATGTAATATTGTCATTTGCATTTTATCCTTCAAAAGCTTTTTATTTAAAAAAACAAAGCAGCTCTTCTTCTAAGAGTCATAAATTCTAAAAGTAAATGCATGTATATGCATATATAATGGGTAAATTTTATACCTATAATGCTGTTTGCTGATTAGGATTTTAAAACCACCATTTTTGCAGGAGCAGACATCACATGAAAACCTATAGATACAGTGGTGAGTGATTCATTTCCCAGCTGATATGGAATGCTGCATGATGTCATACACAGTACTATATATAGCAGCTTGCTTGGTATTTGCCACGCTTTGTGGCCTATTCCACTTGTGTGCTGTGAGAACTTCTACTGGCTTAGAGCAGAAGTCAGTTGTTTTGGGTTTTTTTTGCAAGTCAGCCTATTGCACCATAATTTAAAACTACCTACTTTTCATTTATAAAAGCAGCTATGCGAAATCTGCCTTAGTTTATTGACTTAAGAAATTAAGTAACAAGCATTTTCCAGATTCTTAAATCAATTTTGATTTCATGGATTGAAGTAGAAGATGATTAAGATGTACAGGACAAGCCTCATCTGCAGTAACCAGGTGATTGTAAAGTTTAAGATCCTGAGAGGAATGATCAAGATTAACAACAGAATTACAAACCTGAACTTTATAAGGGCAGACCTCGGCCTCTTCGTTTTCTCTCTGCAAACGGTCCTGGAGAGCAGAGGTGTCCAGGAGAGCTGGTTGGTCTTCAAGGCAGCTTCATCAGAGCACAAGGACATCTCATTCCCATGTGCAGGAAGTCAGGCAAGCATGGCAACAGGCTAGCAGGAGTAAACATGGAGCTTCTGCCTGGGATGGACCATGAGAAGGTGCTACACAGGAGATGGAAGCAGGGAGAGGCTTCGTGGGAGGAATAAAAAGGTCATGCATGAAGAAACAGGGTGAGAAAAACTAAAGTTCAGGTCAATCAGCATAACTTCAGTCCCTGGGAAGGTTATGAAGTAAATCTTTTTGGAAGTCCTTTCTCAACACACAGGAGTGAGAAAACGTATGGATTGAGTAAAAACAGTTCAATAGGAAAAGCAAAAACCGCACATAGAAGCAAAGCAGACCAAGGAAGTAATTTACCCCTTCCCATGGGCAGGCAGGTGTTTAGCCATCCCCAAAAAAGCGAGGCTCTATCATGCAGAATAGTGACTCTACAAGACCATCACTCTGAATATCCCCCACTTCCTCTTTCCCAATGCTTATATGCTGAGCATGATGTCATATGATATGGAATATACCATGGGTCAGTTGGGGTCAGTTGTCCTGACTGTTTCCCTTCCAAACTCCTTGCATACCCCCAGCCTCCTCGCTGGAGGAGCAGGAGGAGAAGCGGACAAGGCCTTGAAGCTGTGTAAGTGCTGCTCAGCAATAACAAAAACATCTCTATATTATCAATACTGTTTTCAGCACAAATCCAACACACCACTTCATACTAGTCACTGTGAAGAAAATTAACTCTACTCCAGCCAAAACCAGCACAGATGGGAAGCTTCTACAGGTGAAGTGACAGCAGTCCTTGCAGTGAGTGTGGCTTGTGGCAGCAAGGAAGGATAGATACATCCTGGGCTGCATGAGTCAGTGTGTGGTCAGCAGGTCTGGGGTAGTGATCCTTCTGTTCAGCTTGGAATTGTAAGACAGTATTGGAAGTGCTGTCTGTGCTCAGTCTGGGGCTCCTCTGTGCAGGAAATAGATTGATACGCTGGAACAGGCCTGGTACAGGGCCACCAGGATGGTCAGGGGGCTGGTTGTGGTACGTGGTGACCTGTGGAGTAAATATCAGTTTCTTTGTGCTCCTGTGTAGGCAGCAGAAATTAACATCTTGTTCTGAATTTAGAGTGGAAATTTTATAGGGGAAAAAAGTGTGTATGTGTGGATGTTATTTACTCCTAAAAGTACACATGAGCTAGAAAACATTGATCTCGGAAAGAGGATTAATATACTATATAGGTTGTAATTAGATATATTTGATCTGTCTATGTCTGTAAAACTGCTAAAAGAATTGAGATGTAGTCTGCTGGGGATGTGATGTTTGTGAATGGAAGTGTTCTTCATCTGACCTGACGTTTATTGTTTTTCAACATTTCGTTGTCTTTCCTTAAAAAAAAACAACAGTGGCTTGGCTTGACTTTGAAGACCCTAGTTCTTGGGATGTTTAGGAGGACTTTTTTACAACTGAATTGGCAGAAATCTTGTTAAAGACTGGACATTAAATCCTCACCAGGGTTAGTTAAAGTGATGTTACTTTCTGGCATTATTGAAGTGGTGTTGCTTATTGTTTTCTTTTGTGTGGGTGTGTCTGTGAATGTGCTAAACCAAAGGAACAGAAATGAAATCCAAATTTTTTTTGAAGCTTGACCTCTGTTTCTGACTTTCTGCAGACTTTTAATGCATGTGCATGCATTCCCATGAATTTAAAAACAAAGTAAATACAATTTTGGTAGAGAGTTGTGCTACAATCCCCCCCCCCCCCC
>VYXF01006140.1:96298-114539 GCA_013397295.1 Polioptila caerulea | reverse complement strand
TCTCATCCAAGGGAGAATGAGGCTTGGAGGTCTCTTTTGCATTGAAAGGGTTAACAGAGGGCAGCAGCCAGGCCAGAGCAGTCAGGTGAGGAATTGCAGCTGTGCTGGAGCTGTGCCAGGATCTCCAGAGGCCGGCTGTGGTTTCAGTTCCAGCTGTGGTCACTCTCTGCACAGGCTGTGGCTGAAGAAGCAGCTCAGATCTTACCAGCTTCCCTTCTCCCTGCCTGGGAGCTGGAGCTGGGCCACTCCTTCTCCGCAGAGCTGTGGCCATGGCTGCTCCCAGGGCTGGGCAGGGCTCCTGTCGGCAGCTGCTGGGCACCGGCCACCCTTGGCTCGCTCTCTCCCTCTCTTCCCCTCTTTGGCTGGCCAGGAGTGCCAGAGGAGGGCAGGAGGTGAAGAACCTCAGCCCGGCCCAGCCATGAAAAGAAGCCAGGCTGGGCCTCTTAACCTCTCCCCCACTGGAAACCAAAAGAGACTGATTTCCGGAATCTCACCTAAAAACCTGTATTCACGAAGGCGTATCAGCCTTTCTCTTTGGTTTACTCCCATGTCAGTATTACAAAATTGTCCAATCAAATCAAACCAGGACGCCCTTCTATACAAAACATTGTGGGAATAGATACATTGAATATTCTTGCACCAACATGTCAGTGGATGACACTTTGGAGCAATATTTTATTGCTTCTGTTGGTGAAATCAGAGACTTTGAAGAAAACAGTTTCAGAATTGAGATAAAAATCCAATAAAAATGGACTTGAAGCTTCATTTTCTTAATATAAGTAACTGAGAGCTGCTGGAGATTGCTGGTGTAAGAATATACTAATTTGTGTTTGTAGATGAAAGTACCCTCTTGTACAAAGCAAAAATCAAGAGGGCTGCAAATTTTACCCAGCATTGTCTCGATACCCTGTTGGTCTAAATAAGTCACAGATTGCCAGAAGAGTGTATGCTTGCTCTTTTATAGTCTCGCCTCTGCTTTCACAATTCGTTCCAGCATATTGGAGTCTTCCCAGTTGTTCCTTATCATTTTGGTTTGTGATGATGATGTCTGCAACTCTATGGGTAAACCTCCATTTATTGCAAACTTTTGCATATTTTGAATAGAGAAGTGTGATGTAAATGAGAGAATATATGTATTGGTATCAGCTGTCTTAATTTTCTGCCTTTCTTTTGGATTGGTTGCAGATGCACATGAGTCAGCACTGTAAAGACTGATATGCAGATCTTTAATCCGGGGGAGGTGATAGATCCCCATAGAAAATTTGGTCACTCTCTGTTTATAGCTTTCACAAAGTGCCAAGACATCGTTTTCATGGACTGTTCTGCAGATTCTGTGGCACAACTGAGAGTTCCATTTGGAAAATGTGTTTCCTGCTCTAGACATAGAGAAAGAGGATCAGTCTCTCTCACCCAAGGAGTCAAAATGGCTTCTTTCTGAAGCTGGATGGAGTTTATTTGTAACTAGTTTGGCAGGCTTTCTCTTTCTCTAGAGTTGGGAGGTTTTTTGTCAGGAGATGGGTAAAACTCTGCGCTTTGCCTGTGAAGCATTATTTTGGTCTCTGAGTTCACAGGCATGCCCTAATTACTTGTGAGGTACATTAGGGCTCCCTACAGTTGTTCTTGGTTATGATTAGTAGGGCAATCTTCTTCATTCAGATTGAGCGTTGCATTGTCAATTGCAGCAACCTCGTGCTGAGATGGAAAGTGCCTAGAAATTGCTCTTGAGGTATGCAAAGTAAGTGGTCAGGTGCTTTATCTTTTTTTCCCCCTAAGCTGTGCAAAGGTGGATATCTATCTCCACAAGATATGGTAAGGAGAAGTTATAAAGGCATAGCAGAAGAACTTATTAAAGAATCTTCTCTGCATTGGCAATAGCAGACATATGGAATTGGCTTGTGAATCTGTAGTGGAAATGAGGTGCTTTCGTGTGTAAGTGTTACAGGGGTTCTGCTGCTTTATAATTCAGCCTTAACATTTCTCCTCTGCACTTTCTAAAAATAATACTCTTCTCTTCAAGGGAATACCTTTTCTCTCTGTTTAGTCTCTCTGTTTGTAAGACTATTTTGGCCACAGTCTACCTATTCTTCTGTCTTGCTTTTTGTTTTGTCAAATGAGAATGCTGCCGATGCAGACAGTTGCATTTCTGATTGCTGTTTCAGATGACATGAAGATAAGAATGACATGAGGAGCAGGGCATCATTGTGAATGTTGTTTTAATACAGAGTGAAATCTCCTTTGCAAGAAACAGACATGGAACGGGAAAATCTCCAAGATTGGGGACTGTATATTTAGAGCTTTGCTGAGACCATCCAATTTTCCCTTTTATATGGGAAGGCAGTCTTCCAGTAGGGGAGAAATATGCAGTTTCTTCATTATTTCTATTATATTTGTTTTCTTTGAAAGAGAAAATGTCTGGTTTCTGCTCTGTGCATAACTGCTGTCTGGAATCTCCTTTCTTCAAGGTCATGATTTGGTCCTTGGCTGTTGGTTATGGCAAACAGTTTTGTGGCTTTCTCTGCATGTGACCTGTGGATATGGACTAACACTGTAGTTGTTTCTCTTTTTTCACTTGGTATGCCATTCTTGAATTCACACCTTTCTGTCTCCAGCCATGACTCTTACACACTGAGATCGTGCTCGCATCAGTAAACACCAGCTATTTTTAATGCTACCACCTTCTCATATTGCCAGCAAAAAATGCTAGCAGATATACATACATCCGTGTTTTCACTCTGTCGTCAAGATCACTGAAACAACCTCTCCCACAAACACATACTTTTTTACCTAGAGAGTTCACTGTTACTGAGCTGTCCCTGGGTTCAGAAATTGCTTTTCTGGTTAGATGTGATTTGACATGGAAAACAATCTAACTCTGTGAAATCCTTTGAAAAACTGGAATGGTGCTGTTGTAAAACCATATGACAATGATATTTTCTTATTGAGACAATCTGATTAAACTCTTGGTTTTTAATTCTGTGTCATTAAACTCTAAAGGAAAATTCCACCTTGGATTAGAGGACTGCTGCTCTGGCTTCCATAGTTGCATTTTAGTAAGCAATGAGTTGCTTACTGCTGAGCTTGTCTGATGAGCTGGCTGCAGTTCCCAAATACATGAAGTTGTGTTGTTTTGTTTAAATTATGTTTCAGAAATAACTATGCAAAACTATTTTTGAAAAATATGTGTAATATTTCTTATGCGTAGTATTAAATGATATTGTACCTTTCTCACAAAAAACTCACTGCAAACCAGTCTACAACTGGAAATATTTACTTGGAGGGTAGGGAGGAATGTCCTGGAGCTGGTTACCTCAGCTATCAGACAGCACTTTCTGAATTTCTTGGCCAAGAAATACAAGTAAACTTGCTTCATCCTGGCACAGTATGATGGTTAACATACAGCTGCCATGCCTGAACAGTACAGTGAATATGCTCTATATGAATTCAAGGTTGTGTTATTAATCCCTTTTCCTTCATTTTTCTTGTCATCAGCCAGGGACTTCTTTTCTTTATATTGACCAGTGTAATTTCAGAATTAGGATGGGAGTTTTGTCAGAGGCCTCACTGAAACAGTGATCCAGACATCTTTCTCCATAGGAACAAGTGATAAAATGTTCAAGTTGTACTCGTGGTTTACTTGAGCTTCATAGTGGTTTAAAAAAGTGTCCCCACAATACTCACCCTTTGCCTTGCCACCATTTTGCATTGTATTTTGCATGCTGCTTTAATCTGCATTGGCTCAATGTAGGAAAAATGACTAAAAAATTTGGTAGTTATTAAACTCCTGTCTGGGAATTAAAAATCCCTCCTAATATTAGACATTGTAAGGATACATAGCTAGAGATTTTGCTGAAACATCACAGTATCTGAGGAGGAAAACAAAAAAGAAGTCCCAGGAAAGTCAGTAGCACATAAAAGTAGGTTTTTTGTTTTAATGTAATTTTAAGGAAAGCATGAGAGGAGAAAAATTTTTGAGTAATATGTTGCTAAACAGAAGCTTGGATGCTCACTGTTGTTCCATAATAAGTTATTATTCTGTCCCTTGTGCAATGGTTTACTTTCAAAGTTCAGTTCAGTTCTTAAAGAAAGTGTAATTTAAGCTCTAATATCTTGAGACTTAAAGAGTTAAGATCTTACTATGTCCAGTCCTATTTAATAATGCCATTGTTCTTTGTCCCCCTGAGTTTGAATTTTCTCTAAACCAAGTAGGATGTCATACCATATAACCATTCAATACCTAGTTTTAGGTATGAAGCTTTTCTGTTCTGAGTCTCATTAATAAAAACATACTGTTTTATGTAACCATTTTCTATTGTAAAAATTCCTCTTTTTATTTCCCTGTCAAATTTCATGTCCTGTTCTTGGTTCACTGGTCTCATCAAAAAAGCTGACGTCTTCCCTGAATGTCAACTCAGTCAAAACATTGATACTGTATGTAGAGAGAAAGCAGTAAGGAGTGCTACTGGTTACCAAAAATCTGAGGGTGCTAACATAAAATTCATTAGGTTGTGTCTCTTTTCCTGAGTGCCATGTATTTATATAAATTCAGGTTAGTAATATAAATTAAGTCCTGAAAAATAGCTAGTAATCTGAAAGCCGTCCTTGAGAATATTTTTCTAGTCATACTTAGGAACAATTTTGTATAGTTTTATGGATTAACTGCTTGGGATCAAATGCATTCACTTTTGCTTAGAGGATTTTTGGCCATACAGCATTGACCTTACTTGTGGTCACAGCTTGTCACAATGTTCTAGAACAGTGTTTGTGTTGGATTATTGTGTTCATTATACTTTGAAATATTTTCATACTAGGTATGAAATCAAGAAAGAGAATCAAAATAAACCTGTATGCTGGTTTGGTTTTTTTTTTGTTGTTCTGGGACATGAATGAGACATGTCAGCTCACATGGGACTGCTGGTGAGCTGTAGAAGGATGCCTTATCTGTGTATCCTACTTTTCTTTCCTTGGGTTATCAAGGCAGTGTGTTCATGTGCACTGCTTTTACTGGTGGAGAAAGCACAGGGGATGTTGGTTCTTTGCCTTGTCCTCTCAGCTGTAAAGCCTTTGCCATAAGCCCCTGTACTTCAACAGCAGAAAGAGCTTTTCAAACGGCAGTGGTTGTATCAGCTTTCTCAGCTCTCTGAAGATAAAATGGTAGATAATGATAAAATTATTATATGAAAATAGCTTCTTACCACTAGCTTGTGTGGTAAGCTCAGCCTGGGGAAGACTGACAGGTGAAGTGATTAGCTATTAAGCATGCTTAGTAAATCTTCAACTATTCTTAACTGCTTTAATTTATTTATTTGAGGCTGACTTAATGAGCACGATGACATCATCCTCTTGGATTTTTGTATTTTGGGTGTGCTCAGCAATGTCTCTGACAGCTATGCACTGTATTGGGTTGTTATGCTGGGGTTAGTTTCTGCTCCCATCCCCTACAGTCTGTGTATGTCTGGCCTAGTGCATATTCTTAAGATGACAAGAACCAAAGAGAACAGCAAATAGAGCCTTCTAGAGAAGAAACCAGCATATATGCCAGAAGCCTGATTTTGAAGTATTGTCTTTCTGCTTCAGCCCTAGTTTGTCACCTGCCATTTGTGTCTAAGACCTGTCTGCAGCAGCCTCATTTTTGAATTGCTCCTAATTTCCTACATCTTTCTGTACTTTGGCTAATATTCCTGCTAGTTTAAATCATCCCTGCCATGTACTTTAATGTCTCAACTTCCACCCAAATTGTGCTGTCAAATGGTATCAATCTTTCATACACCCAAGGGATGGATTTCTGTGTTACTAAACAATGTTATCTGCAAGTTGTATGTCATTTATTGGATTCTTTCACACGAGTAGACAGCATTCTAGGGAGTGATAAAACTATTGTCTTCTATCTGTTGTGTGCGTAGTTTTTACATTCTTTGGGTAGAGTTCACAGGATTGACAGCCAGAAGATGGATATCTCTCTTCTATAACAAGGAAAAGCTGGAGTACTCCCAACTACTTGGTAGCACATCTTTCTATCTTTTTCCAAACTCTGGTCCATGCCTGTCATGCCAAATACATTTGCCAGCTCCTTTAATGTAAGTTGGTGCATGCACTTTCTTCGGGCTTCACAGAATTTTCCTAACAGTTCTTCTTATCAGTTGCTAACCATTACATGAATCTTCATTATTAAATATTCAAATGTAACATCATTTATAGTCTCTTAAACTGAAGAAAACCCCAAACAAATGTGAAATAATGGGATTCTGCTACTCTGTTTAGCTAATTTTCCTCTAAGCCATATATAGCTAACAGGCCTGCTGTCTGCTTGGACTTTCTCTTTGCCTCATCCTCTATAAATCCCACAAAATCTCTTTAACCCCTGTAACTCATTCTGGGATTTGCTTTCTTTTGGAAGATTTTACTTAGTAGTGTTTTTGCCAAGTCATATTTTTCTCCACTCTCCCTTCTTTCCCTTCCCAATACTCTTTTATCTGATAGGCTGTTGGATTTGTCTTTTTTTGAATTTCAGATTTTATTTTAAAGGAAAAAAATTTTCACCATTAGTAAAGCACATAGGATAGAAAAAAAGTCAAGAGGAGAGACATGTTAAGTATCAGAAAACAGTTTTCGTAAGAGAAGCCTAAAATATTTAAGCTGCAATGAAGTCTTATCAATTACTGGTTTAATGAGCTGTGGATGTCCTCTTGCTCAGATTTTCAAAGCTTAGCAGCTGTCCCAGTTTCAGATACCTAGAATAAACTGGGCATACTCTGCTTTACCCTTGCTCATTAATGAGACAAAAAGCACACGGAGGGAAAACTGACCATTCCGGGCTCATTTCCTGAAGGAATGATCTGAGATGTTCTGCCCTTGTGGACCACTCCCAGAGAGGTTTCAGTAAGTCATGACCATTTGCAGTGATATAGTGAGAGAATTTTGTACTGCATTTTGCCTTGTGCTTGTCTTGTTTTTCTTTCTTGGAAAAATGAAAATGTCATTCCCTTGTGGTCATGGGGTATATGAAGGTCATGTGGGTGTTGTGAAGGTCATCTGGATGACTTTATTGTCAGTTGTACTCTTCCCCTCAAAAGAATCCACTTCTGGTAAATAGCCATGCATTCAAAGGTGCCTGTGTTCCAGAAGTGACCACTACTTTAGCTGAAGATCTCTGTTTGTAGCTTCTTCCTAGGATCATTTTTTTAAAGTATCTCCTATTCCTCTTTCCTCACAATTTGCCAAATTACTAGTGCTTGCATCAATATACAGATGTCTAATTTCAGTATCCCAGTTTTACCCATTAATTGGGCAGAAGTCTGATGCGAGGTGATATCTGCAGTTTTGTTGCCTTAATTTTTGGTTTTTTAACCATATCTTGTTAGATCTGTTAGTTAATGCAGTGCAAATACCCTGATAGTATTAAAGTAGCTTTCTTCATTTTCTCATCTGTTTTCAGCTATATTTTTAAAATTTATACACAAGTCTGTGCCTTGGGTTAATCATACATTGTTCCGTTTTATCCAAGAAAAGGTTCTCTTTTTCATTTTTAAGGTTTATTTTGAACTATATATCTAAGGGGCTTTTTATTCTATTCTTGACTGATACATAGCAAAAACCAGACCTTCACAGGATATCTTCATTAGGTTGCAAGGTTCTACCAGCCTGGTTAGCCACCTAGGGACCTACCTTTTGTTTGGGACTTCTTGGCTATGGATTATCGTG
The DNA here is from genome assembly GCA_013397295.1 of Polioptila caerulea. Classification (NCBI taxonomy): domain Eukaryota; kingdom Metazoa; phylum Chordata; class Aves; order Passeriformes; family Certhiidae; genus Polioptila; species Polioptila caerulea. The sequence goes on along the minus strand of VYXF01006140.1, from coordinate 106,841 downwards.
CTGATAGCCTGCAGAAATTCTGAGCTGTTTAAGAGAGGGGAAAGTGAAAATTGTAAATCACAAAAAGGAAAAAAATTAACCACCAGCCCAGCAGCATAATCTGCTTCTTGGTTAAACAGCCTTGGACTTTGTGGTGATAACGTTGCAGCAGTCATTCTCGGAAAAAAATACATCTGTTAGATGAGTGTTGTAAAAACCTATTTTGCATCAAGGAATTTGAGTTTGCCTGTGGTACCTTATGATTGTCAAGGTATGCAGTACAAATACCACTAGCAATTGTTATTGACATACATTATGTTTATAGACATCCTCATGAAGACTTGGTGTTTTTCCAAGCAGCAGGGAAGAGAAAGAGGGATGAATGCTCTGGGCTGTAACAGCAATAATTATAAAGTTGCTGCTGTAAAGTGGTAAATGAGAAAAATCTTCGTATGAAAATTAGTAAGTTTCAGCTGTAGGGAGTTTTTAGTACGGCTTCTTAAGATAAAAGTGAAACAGTTAAAGTTTGAAGTCAGGGCTGAATGTCATTAGGAAATACGCCTTTGGTTAGCCCTTAGGATAAAACGCCTGACTAATGGTATTTTTCTCAGTGATGTGTCTTTATATGATTAATTAATTTGAATAATCTTCAATGTTTACTTCTGATAATTTAGAAATGTTTCTTAGTATTAGTTAGCAGTTGCTTATGTAGATGTGAGAGCAATAGTGGCAAATCAGAAATAGCCTGTTCAGGTTTACAGTGCTAGTAAGTCAGAACTGTGACAAATAAGCTGCTCAAGCGTTCTTTCACCAGTGCAGTCCTTCATTTTGTTTTCTGAATGAATGAGACTGCCTTCGGAAGGGAATAAATACAGGAAGTACCCAAAGTCTTGTTCTAATTCACAAGAAAAGATGCTGTTGAGTTTTACTTGACTGCTCAGTTGATCTGACACCCAAGTCCCTAGTCAATTTAGAATTGCAAACAAAACTCCTTCTGTTAGAGTTTATGCAAAAACATTTGTTGTGCTCCCACTTCTAATTATGGTGTTTTTAGGCCTCTGTCAGACCTGCTATACTCCTTAGACTATAGATGACAATTTCCACAGCAGAACAGTCCTGGTTATTGTATCCTGCCCTAATCCTCTCTGACATGCTAACAAAAATAGAAGCTTCTCTCAGTAATTCTACATCTTCTTTCATATCTTCAATGTAAGAAAATAGAAAAATGTCCTATTATGATGGGAATTTGGGATGATTTTCAGTAGCTTGGAGATTACAGCAGGGCCTATGAAGTTGTAGACTTTGTTGTATTAACACTGAACTGTTTTAGTGTTGTGGAGATAAAAATCTCTTAACACCAGTCAAGGATTTTGTGTGTTGGGTATATGGAGTGTAATTGTGTAGCTTTTCAGCTGAAATTGTGGACAACTGTTAATCCAAATAGTATTCAAGTCCACAGTATCCATTTGCAGCAATACGCTTTCACATTTGAGAACTTGGGGCACTGTTAGTAGTAATATTTGCAAATGCAAAGTGCATCACTTGCTGTTCCAATCTACTTTGGGCCAATGTTTGATACTTTGCACTTCGTTTACTGTCCTAATGTCCAGATACAGAACTGATGCTTTTATATAGGTGAACTTAGACTCCCAAGAGCAAACTGAGGATTTCAAACTTCAGTTCAGAATCTCCCGATAGGTAGTGGCGACATGTGGAGAGACTTATCAAGGTTAAGGGGAGGTGATGGGAAGCTTCCTAAAATTCTTCTATGTTCATTCTGTTCCCAAATGTAGGCATAGATACAGGAGGCTGTCATTATTGTACCACGAACGCTTCAGTGGCTGGTTTCCGCCACTGAAGGGTGATGCATTAGAGTAGTTCTGTTTGTTTTAAGAAGCAGAGCTTAAAATAGAATGGTATGTAAGAATGTATCCTTTCTAAACATAAAGGTTTCTTTGTGTCATAATGAAGTGTAGGGCTTTAAAAAATTTTATTATTAATGTGCCTCATATATTTCATTCTTTTCATTGAAGTGGCCAACCTTATGACACCTAGTTTTGTAAAAACCTTTCTTCCCTCCTACTTTCCCGTTTTTGTTTTCCATTTTGTCTTATTTTCTGGCCAGTTTTAATTTTTATTCTGATGCCTTGATTTTTTGAATTTTACTTTTTTTTAACATACAGTTTTTTATCTTTCTGTACTAACTGTCTGGAACACTAAGCCGAAGAGATGAGTTTTAAGAGCTGAGTGATCACCCTTGGCATACTTAATTGTAGACAAGTTGTTTGAACTTGTAACACTTGGAAAATGGAAGTGAATATATTTGTTTTGTTATTCCCTTGGAAACGAGTTATTTATAATGAGCTTCTAAAAACAAATTACAAATATACACAAAGAAGCTGATTCTTTGTAGCAGTTGCTTAATAGAAAGGAATTAGGTTTTTTGGGGGAGTTATGGGCTGGGGTTTTTTTCTTAAGTTCATGAGGTCTGAAAAGCTGGTACAAGGAAGAGTTTTCCTGAATATGAACCAGGCATTAAAAATGGTGAAAATACACTGGGGGCATGACAGCCTTGTGTGTTATGCTGTTTAATAGTACTGTTTAATAATTTTTCATACAGTTTGTGTTGGAGGGAGCCTTTTACATGTCGTTGTCCTGGTTTAGGGTAAATTTGGGAGAAAACCTCCAAAGGGGTTCCTCTAGAAAACAAGTTCAAGTGGCCCCTCCCCCAGCTGGTTCAGTAAAAGATTTCCTTGAAGAGAAGTGGAAAAAAAATGGTTTTGTAACAGGCAAAGCACTCCCAGCACAAAAAAAAAAAAGAATACTAAACACCAAAACCTCTTGCTGCTCCAAAGAGATGACTAATTCAGAAAATGTCTTTCATGGGTTGTAGCTCAGCTCACTCAGTCTGTTATCAGTCCCTCTGGCACTGGGGAATGCCATGGCCCAGGCCAGGCCCTGGTAGCCTGCAGGTGTGGGCTCCCAGTGCTCTTCTGGGTTTTAGTCCAGAGCAGGTTCAAACAGTTCCAAGAAAAAGGGAAAAAAACAGCAGTCTGGAGAACTTCTCTGCTTCAGCTAGCCAAAAGGTAACAAAAAGCAAAGGAAAGTTCTCTCCCACCATCCACAGTGCAGACAACACAGGCTGGGGAAAGGAAAGCTGAAAACTCTTATCTTTATGTTTTCAAAACAACTGCCTTAGACATTCCACTGCTTCCCCTTTTCCCCTTGTCACTCTCAGACCCTTTTTAAAGGTACAAAACTTATTTCTGAGCTAAACAGACAAATGGGGATACAATTCAGCATCAACCCAGGACGTTCCACTCCTTATCCCCATATCATCAGCTTACCACCAACACTAATACATATTCTAACTCTACACACACATATATTTATACATGTATATATATGTAAACACCACCACCTTGCCCTTCTCCTAGTGAACAGGGACATACTGCATGAGATCAGATTGCACATAGCCCCGTCCAACCTGACCAGGGATGGGCCATCTACCATTTCTCTGGACAACCTCTTGCAGTGTTTCACTGCCTTCCTAAAAATGTCTTTCTTATATCTAGTCTGGATGTACCCTATTTTTGTTTACAGCCATTACCTTGTCCTATCAAAACAGCTCTGCTAAAAAGCCTGCCCTGATCCTTCCTTGTAAGCCCCCTAAAAGCTGCAATAAGGTCTCCTGGGGCCATGTCTCCACCAGACTGAGCAACCCCAAATCTCCCAACTTTTCTTTATGACTGAGGTGTTCCTTCTCTCTGATCAACTCTGTGGCCCTCCTCTGGACTCACTCCAGTAGGTCAACGTCTTTCCTGTGCTGGAGACCCCAGCGCTGGATGCAGTGTTCCAAGTGGGCTCTCACCAGAGCAGCGTGGAGAGGCAGAATCCCCTCCCTCACCCTGCTCCTGTGCTGCTTTTTGTGCAGCCCAGGATACAGTTGTTGGCTTTCTGGGCTGGAAGCATGTTGCTGGCTCATGTCCAATTTTCCATCCAATAATACTCGCAAGTCATTATCCCTAGGGTGTTTTTGTGGACCTGGATTGGAGAGAGTGTAAATCAAGGTTCGTTGATAGACTTTTCCTTTGCCATTTCTACCTACTCAGTCAGTGGTCTCCTATACTTTCAACCCATGATTTTACAGACAGAGGAGAGGGGAGCATGCTGTTCTAGTTAGTAATCATGATGACAGCAAGTGCTCAGGCCTGTCTCTAGAGATAGGAGGGGTGTAGGATTGCTGCTTGGTATTTAGGTTCTGGTACGTGGCATACATCTACCATACCTCACATACCAAAAGAGCATGAACATGTTCCTAGGGTTTTCCACAAGATTTGACATGTGTTGCAGCTGTAGAGTTTTGGAGTTAATTATGATGGTTTACAAGTGGATTTGATAGTATTTTAATAGATGGGGGAGTGAGAGGGGATATTTTTGGAGCGAAGAAAAAGATAACTAACTTAAAAATTAAAGCTGTTTTATTTAGGAAACTTGGGATGTAGATGCAAAAATACCTTCACTTGCAATCCTGTTTTTAACATCACTCCAATGATGTTGTTTGCTGGTAAAGAATATCAGCTATGATGCACATTTGTTTCTCTTTTGGGGTCCTGCTGCAATACTACATTGGTCATATATGTGTCCAATTATTGGTTATACCTTAGGCTGAGGGGGAAAAATCCACTCATTTCCTTGCCCCATGTAAGTGACAGGGAGAAGACCAAATGTGAGAGGAGGTATACCTGTGTCTTAGACCAAATGTTCTTTGTTCCTCTTGGCAGCCATATTTATGTATTTTTCCTTTTAATTCACACACAAAAAAGGTTATACTCTTATATTTAACAAGTGTCCAACCAAAAATTCTTCATATGTTAATAAAACCCTGAGAACAGTCAATTTGTTTAGAGCGTGGTGCTAATAGCGACAAGGTCATAGGTTTGATCACTTAATATGAGTTCGATGATCCTTGTGGGTCCCTTCCAGCTCAGAATATTCCATGAAAAATAAACAAGTCAACATGAATTTCTGCTGGTTTTGCTGAAAGTGATCATTCTCTTTCCAATTGCCATGGTCCAAGCTGATGATCCCAGCTAAACCTATGTGCTACAGAAAACTGCCTTTGGCAGGGCCTATGTGCTAGACTTGCTGGGAGTCTGTAGAGAATTTAGGGCCTTTAGGATGTTGTTATGCTGAAGCCTTGCAGGGACTGCTAGTACTTTCTTTTTCTAAATGAGAGGCAAAACAAAATGAAGTCTTGACCTCTTGCACTACTTAAGAGTTCTTGGACATGTTTCATCAGAAGAGGGATGTTAATCCTATTAATGAGATTCCTGGAGAAAGTCCAGGTAGTTAATTGCAGTTTATTCCACCTGTCTTTCTGATTAATGAAATGCTGGATTATATTCTTTATTTCTACTGTCATGATGCTCTTTTACTGGCTGATTCTGTGAGATACTCCAGTACATGCTTTACCTAAAGCAGACAAGTAGTTGCAAGCAGAAATATTTGGTCAAAAAACACATACAGTTTATTTTGTGGGGGTTACTGACTTTTTCTACGTATGTTGGGCTGCACTGAAAATAAAGAATGCTAATAATGAACAATTATGTAAAGGATTCCTTTAGTGTTGAATTTTGTTGGATATAACCAATTTCTCTTAGTTTTAACAGCTTAGGATAAAATTTCATTTTTGTTTAGCTAATTGAAGTAGAAGTCACTTTCCAACTGTTGGTTGCTAAACCAGAAATCTCACTTCCCCTTTTCATTAGTGGAGGCACCCCTCAAAAGCTGAGAGGAATTTGACCACTGAAGGTTTCTAAGAGAAGATCAAAGATAAATCCATGACATAGAGCTCGTTTGCTCTTCACAATGGTGTTTTTGACACTTGATTTAAAATTGGATTTTTCTGTACTGCTTTTGTAGCCCAAGATTTCTGTTGCCAGTGCACACTTTCTCTATCCTAGCATCTATTGTTTATTCCTATATAAACAGCTGTCTCTGTTGAAAGGACTGGTCTGGGTTGTGGTGGTGCTTGGTTATTTTTTTCTCCTGATTTGCTTGAAATGTTCTCTAAAATGGCATAAAAAGACACGCTCAAGTAGCAAACAAAACTTGTGTAGTAGCATGTTTCCCAGCAACATGGACTCTCAAATGTTACTTTGAGTGTTTTGTAATGTAAACATTTTCTGCTTTTGAAGATGGTACTATTTAAGACTGTATCAGCATAAGTATCAAAACATCTTTTTGAAAATGGTTCTATTTGGTCTGCTAAATTTTAGTTCAAAATTTATGGCTAAATTTTGGTGTAAATTCTTACTTAAAAGATTAGAGAACCTGTAATTTACTAATACAGGAATAGATTTGGTTTGTGTCTGCTATTATTCATAACAACTAAAAATAGTGTTTTTTTGTTTAATGGTGAGTAAACTCACTAATGCTGTTGCTTCACACCTAAATTTTAAAATGAGGAACGCTAAACCTAGGTTAATATTAGGGAATTGAGTGGAACAGTGCATATTCTGCAACATTATCTCCTGCCTAAACTGAATATTTTAAAACGCCAGAAAACAGACATGCATTAACCTCCTTTTGGTCAAACACATCACCATAGTGAATGCTCTGTAAGAGTTCTATCAGCTGAAACCCTTGGTGTGATGGACCAGAAAAGATGTGCAGGAATGACAGTATAAACTGGTGTTTTGAAGTGTGAATTTCCCATTCATCAGAATATGCACCATACACTTAGCAAAATTCTCTCCATTAAAAGTAAATATAAGTAAGCAATTTACTTATGTGAAAATACGCTCTTCCTATTAGTGAAAACTACAGCAAGTATTCAGCTCCAAATTTCTTGGAGGTTTTTGAGTTTACCAGACTAGTATATTGTGTTTTCTGTGTACCTTTAAATATTTTTTGAAGATGGTGGTCTATGAAGGAAAACAGGTATTGAATGAAAATTTGTCATTTAAAAACTTGTCAGTCTTCAATTAAGGAGGTATTTCAAGTTTTTAAAAGCTTTTTGTAGTTTGCTTTATGCAATAGCAGAATAATTTTTAATTTGTGAATACATGAATAGTGACTTATAAATAATATGATTACAAGTTATTCAAAGAGGAATACGAAATAGTGAATAAAAGACTTGCCTTAGATGCTTCAGTTCTTGTCTTATACATGCAGGCTTTGTAAGTGATCAACCAAATGAGATTGTATTTAATTTGCTGAGCTGCAGGCATTTTGACAGTGGATCCAGTCCCTTTATTTCCTTTTTGTTTTTGAACATTGATCAAGGGAAGTCTATAAAGTGCTATCCTACTGATGTACATAGAAAAATAAAGTGATATTCCCAGGATATGTTTTATTTGACACCATAAATGGGTTTCATGGACCTTCCTGTTATGTTGCAGTTTTCTGTAGTTCACTGTGGTAAACTGAAACCATTCTGCTATTCTTGAAATGCTTTTTGTGCTCTATTGTAATTTCTTTCAATTGTTGTGTGTTTCAACAGGGGAAAGTCTGTAAGAACTATTACTTTTGAGCAGTTTAAGGAAGCTCTTCAAGAACTCTCCAAGAAGCGATTTAAAGGCAAAAGTGATGAGGAAGCACTTCAAGAAATGTATAAACTAATTGAAGGAAAAGGCCCAGGTTTAACTGGAGTAACGGTATGTTGCTGATCTAATGGACAGATTGTTGCTACCTGTCCTTTGTTCTACTGCAGTGTTGTTATGTTCACCGCTTCCCTCTACAATCCACAAATCCAATTTCTCTGTGAGCCTGAAGGCAGCAATTGCTAAGCAGAATGGGAGCAAAGACTATGCAACAACTGAGTGTTGCCCTGCTGTGTGTTCTTGTGTGGCAGTGTCATTGCTCCTTCTAGGAATTGTGCTACCACCTAGTAGCACCTCAGGAATATCCTGAGCTCTTGTGTATGCTTAGAACAATGAAATGTTCATGAAGAGTGGTGTATCCAAATCAAAAAGAGTAGAATGACATTAGAGCCTCAATAAAAAGTTGTAAGATATTTTGTGAAATACTGAAAAGCAAAGGCATCTTAAAATACATTTAATTACACCATGTGAATCCAAGAACACTGGAAATCTGAGAATAATTATCATGTGGTCAGGTCTTTGTTTCTTGTTTGTTCCATGTCTGTCAGAGCTATAATGTTCTTTCTTTTTAATTTTAGAATACTGGTATTAAGCTTTGTATGTGAAAAGGAGCTATAAAGCATACTCTATATAAGCTTGGTTGTCCTTTTTGATGCCCAGGCTAGGCAAGCTTTTATCCAGTATTTTAGGAGATACTCGAGTGTTTACTGTCAGTTTGAATAGTTCTGTTGGTTTAGTTCATCTACTTAAGATTTGTGATCCTCCTGAATTTTGCCTGTAAAGCTGTGAATGAAAATATAATCTTTTCAGAAACTGGTTTTCTGCAAATGATCAGTGTAAATATCAAGTGTAAATATCTCTTTTGTGTTGTAAAATAAGTCAGCTTTTTACAAGATTTTATTTTATTACTTTTCTACTCTCATTTAAAACAAGTGGTAATTTTGATACAGACTTAAAATATTGAACCTTCCATTTTGTTCTTCACTTACCTTATAAATTTGAATAACTACTTCCTCTGTTCAGGGTTTCTTACTTTGAATTGCATACATTCTTCTAGGCCTCACTCCAGATTCCATTTTTAGTATTTCAGCCGGCAGACATTGTAATGATCAGAGTCTGCTACTAAGGGAACAGTCTCTTTCTGTGTGTTGGGACATGGATGAGAGAGCTTTGCAGATGCAAAGTAGTATCATACAGATTCTGCAGAAATATGTGAGTGTGCCAGTAGCAGAGGAGTGGAGGGGGAATATGAGCCAGCAGTGTGAGGCTTTGCTGTTCAATATGTGCAGTTCTGGGGAGAGTTGAAGAAGTGAAGAAAGGGAGATCAGAATATCTTCTGCCACCTGGAAAAGTAAGGGGCAGGAGGCAGAGCTTAAAAAGGAGAGAAACTGCACACTGGGAGCATGTGTGTGTGTGTATGTAAACCCAAATTTCATGTTTGTTTTCTCATGCTAATTTAGTTCTTGGATTATCAAAAAGACCCACAAACTTGACAATTAAAGGCATTAAAATAAATGAATACATGGCCAACTCTCCTTCTGCAACCCAGGAGTACAGATATGAAATCTCTATACAAGCTTTTAATGCTTTGTTTACTTTAGGAAGTCAATATTATGAAAATTTTAAGTTGTGCTGCTTTCTATATGGTTGGATAAAGTTACATTAAGCTTTTCTTAAAAGTTCTAGGGTAAGTCAGTCATGCCATGGAGGGTGTGCCCTGCTCTGTAAAACTCTGCTATAGGTCATGTAGATTTGGTTCAGTGTCATGTGACTACTGACACATTACTCCAAAAATATTAGGGAAGGAGTTGAAAGCATGATTAAGTGAAGTGTGTGGATAAGAATACTTGAGCAGCATGTGGGGAATTTTGTGTCTTAGCTTCTTATGTTCTGTACTGGGTATTTTGGGGAGGTAGGCAGCAGGGGCAGTATGTCTGGACTAAATGGCAGCCTGGGGAAAGGACTCCTTCAGCAGGACAGCTGGAAAGTTAACCTTCACATCAGACAATGAGGATTTGAGTGCATGTTGTGATAGAAGTGACAGAAGATTTTTTATCTTTTTTTGGTTTTTTTTCTTCTTCTTCAGAAAGTTGTAGAATTACAAAAATCCCTGCTTGTGATTGATATGGTTGAGAAGGCACAGCAGTCAGACATTGAAACCAAGTGAATTTTAGGTTGCTTTCCAATCTTTGAACAGAACGTGTATGATTGACTTGGATTCACAGGAAGAAAACCCCAGGAAAGTGATAAGGGTTAATGAAGCCAGGGGCTTTATCAGCTCACTTGGTAGTGATCTGTCAATAGAATACACAGTGCAGGTCATGTAACTTGGACCGCTTGTAAACAGACATGTAAATGAAGTCTAGGGCCTTTTAATTGTCCTTATTCCTACATGAAGGTTACAAAGACCAAAACTGAAGTTCTTTCTTTTCCTGTAGGTTCTTTTCTTTCCTGAGGGCTGTGTGCCATAACAATGATGAATGCATTTCTACAGCTCCTGGGGAGCAGATCCGTGCTTTGGTCATTGTTTGCTGTTAAAATAAAACTAGTTGAACTTCAGTATATATTCATCAGGGTCCTCTACATAGAAATGCAGAATAATTTTAAGTGCAAGGAATCTGGGATGATCTCATTCAAACCTTCTGCTCACGAGGGGGATAACTTAAAGCCAGATGAGGTTGTTGAGGGCTCAGTCCAGTCAGATACATGATGAGAGGAGTATGGGTGGCAGGGCAGTACCGCAGCAACAGCATTTTAAAAGCTGGATGATGGGTGCTCAGGGAGATGTTGATATGGGTAAGATCATATTCTCACCTAAATGTACCTGATAGGGCAAGAGCAAGGAAGCCAGAGTGCAGCCCAGAGAGTGTGGTAAATGAGACAAAAAAATTGCTGCAGCAGAAGTGCAAAGAGGCTGAGGAAGTCCACTTAAGACTATGTGGATCTGCTTGAAGACT
>VYXF01006140.1:61184-93122 GCA_013397295.1 Polioptila caerulea | reverse complement strand
TTTCCTTCCCAGGAATTGGTTCTGGAGAGCCTTTTGGGAATGGTGCCATGCTGTGTGCAGAGGCGCCAGCGCGGAGTTCCTGCAAGCTTGCCTGGGGCTGTGGTGCTGCAGAAGTGAGCCCTGTGCAGCTGCAAGAGTGTGGTGCTGCACTGCCCTGCTTGTGGAGCCCTTTGCACTGTGCTGGGTGCAAAAAGCTTTTGTGCTGTTTGCCTGCGTTTTGAACCGTGAGAAAATGAGGAATGCTACCTTGGCAGCACTGAATCGTCTTTCCTCTTCTTTGCCTCAACTTTGTTGTGGAAGGAAAAGACCTGAAAGTGTGGCAAATCTTCCAGTCTCCCACTGTTAACTTATTTTCATGATTGTGGCACTAGCTTCATATGATGCTTCTAGCCTTTTGACAGAAAAGTTGATTTTATGGGGTCTTTTGAGTCTGTAAAATTCATGCAGTTTTCCTGCTGCAAACAAGGCAAGCCAGTGTGGCTGCAGAGCTTTCAGTTCATGTATTTTCCTCTGCAAACTGCTGTATACTTCTGTACTACAGTAGACGAAATACATGTTCTTGACTTCTGTGCTCTCATTTCCTTTTTACTGTAGTTCATTTCAGTTTACTAAGGGCTGATAGTGCATTTCTGGAACTAATTCGAATTCTTGAAAATAATCAAATGGATTGTGTTGGTTGCTCTGTAAACTGCTCCTTGATTCATTAGTTATTTTGAGGTAGCAGGCAAAATCTGCCTAAGTTTGCAGAGTTGTCTTTCTCAAGAAAGGGCAAAGGAGGAATGTGGCATTTGTTAAGGTTTCCAGACTTTAAAGACTATGGCTTTCACTTCTTGTCTTTGGTATCAGGGCTGTTTCAGACAGACAGACAGAAGTCAGACTGTAATATGGAATTTGGATGAGATGTTGATTGTTTTGTTTACTTAACCTGCAGTGTGGTCAAACACTGGAATAAGTTGCCCATGGAGGCTGTGGAACTTTGGAGGTGTTTAGGACTTGACTGGAGAAGTTTCTGTGTAAGCCTGTTTGAGCCTTGCTGTGAGCAGGGCTTTATGCTAGATAAAGACTCATATTCAACGCTTCTTTTGAACCTAAATAGTTCTGTGACTTAGTAATTTTAAGTTTTTATAATCCTCAGGGACAGAGAATCCCCCACTCTTTTCAGGCTTGACCAACCACAGTGGTGAAAAATTCTCATGTGTCTAGTTGGAGTTTCTTATCTTCCAAATCATGCCCATTATTGTTTCCTTCTGAACTATCTCTGTCTCTAATATAACCTCTCTGTTGAGGACAGGAATAAGATTTGTCTCTCCTTTTTGTATTCTGAGTCTAGATAAACATATGCCCATCATCTTTTCCATGTATGTCACATGCTCCTAGCCCCTCCTGCTGTCTTAGCAGCACTTCTTTGTAGACACTAACTCAAAGCGAGGAAAAATACTGAATTGCTAAGAAAAAATGCACCATAAAATGAACAAACTCGATTTCGAACACTAAATTGTTATGTTTGATTCTGTTGTGCTAAGTAAAACTTTATTCCTAAGAGAAAGTTTTTTTAAAATAAAAAATAAAAAAATTGAAGTTCATGCGCACCTTCTGCAAACTTTGTGGTTAACTGTATGTGCAAATAAGAGATGGAAAATGAAGGCTTCTATGGTCTCACAGAAAAAGAAAGGGAGGAGATTGGCCCCGAGGAATTTATTGCCTTTTGAATAATGTAACTAGAGAGATTATATAACTTACTCTAGATAGTAAACAGTTCAAGCAGAATTGCTATATGAAAAGGCAGAATCATTTGTATGTGATTCATTGTGAAAAAAAAGCGAGAGTAGTAACTTGCTGATGTGGAAACTGTTCTCATCCAGCCCTATGTCTCTTCATTATATTTCTTCCTACATTTTTATTCACTTAAGAAGGATGGTCAGCTTTCTCCCCTACCCCTCACTTTTTTTTTTATTTGCTTCCCAATACCGTTGTGCATCTAATAATGGGCAGATGGGTTGTAGAGAGGAATGGGTTCATGGCCACCCTTTCAATTGGTTTTGCCTTTTGCTGAATATCCAGTGTAATCTGCATAGTTGATTTTGTTGTTCAGAAACAGAAAAAAATGTTTTGATAAAAACAGTTGGTTGCACATTCAGTTCATAAAGGCTGTTCACTAAAAATGAGTCATCAGCTCCTAGAGGAGTCATTATGGATAGACTTTTCATGTTAAGACACTGAAATAATGGTACTGCTAATCCTAGAAATCATATCCAGGCACATGAAGGACAAGACAGTCATCAGGAGTAAGCATGGCTGATCACCAAGGGAGAGTTGTGCTTGACTCGCCTGTAAACTTCGACAATTACATGGCTGCCCAAGTAGATGGGGGAAGAAGAGAGTAGTAACAGTGTCTGCCTGGGCTTCAGTAAGGCCTTTGATGTGGTCTCTTACAAGTCTCACGGCCCCTCAAGCTATTGCTGTAGTGGCTGGATGGGCAGATACTGAGGTGGATTCAAAACAGGCCAAATGGTTGAACCCTGATCAACAGTGCAAAGGCTGGTTGGAGGCTGGAAAACAGTGGTGTTCCCCAGGGGTCCATACTAAGTCCTGTTTAATATCTTCATTAATCATCTTCATGATAGGGTGTGTTATACTCTCAGTGAGTTTGCTGATGACACAGAGCTGTGAGGAGTGGCTGATAGGTCATCCAGGTGGGATGCTTGCCATCCAGAGGGACCGGACGGGCTGGAGATCTGGTGTGACAGTAATTTCAGCCAGCTCAGCAAGCAGTGCAAAGTCCTGCAGCTGGTGAGCAAGAGCCCCACACACCAGTACATGCAGGGGGCCTTGCAGACAGAAAGGAGATTGGTTGAAATGGACCTGGCAGTGCTCATGGACACCAAGCTGAACATGAACTGGAAAGGTGTTCTTGCTGTATGGAATGCTACTGGTATCTCAGCTGCATTGGAAGTATTGCCAAGCAAACAGGGTGTTCCTTCCCCTCTGCTCAGCACTGGTGAAGTCTCATATGAAGTCCTGCATTTAGCTTCAGGCTTCCCAGGAGAAGACTGATAAGCTACTGGAGAAAGTCCAGAAAAGGACCATAAAGAGGATGGAAGGACTGGAGCATCTCCTATGAGGAAAAGCTGAGGGAACTGGGACTCTCTAACCTGGAGAAGGCTCAAGGGTGAATCCCATCTGTATATATAAATACCTGAAAGGAGGGTGCAAAGGTGATGGAGCAAGGCCTTCTTCAGTAGTGCTCAGTCACAGGACTTTTCTATGATTCTGTGATAAATATTTTCACTTGCTACATCTAGTTAAGGAGCCCAGGATAGATATGAAGTTGTATATGAAAGCATCCTAGCACAACCTTAAAAAGAAAGGAATATTTTCTTTTTGATTCATCATAAGAATGACGGAAAAGAAGAAGAAAAAGGAGAAATGAGGTGTTTTGCTTATCTTTGTAGTGGTGTCTCATCTCTGATCTTTTTTATAGATATATCAGTTCAGGGAGTGAGAGCATAAGGTACAAGGAATTGATATTGCTTGGATTTTGTATTGTTCAAAACAAGGTGACCCTCCTATTTAATAGAAATTTTGCTAACAGCAAATCAAGGGGATTTCAATTGTAATTGGCTGTCACATGTGGGAAGGGGCACATCAGTGACTTGACATGCAACTTAGGAAAAGGCTGCAGTTCTTACTCAGTAAAAAACAATTTGGAAAAAAAACGTTCTCCTTACAGCTACTGCCTTTAATGTTCATTTCACATATTATGACTCCTGTGATGCAGGAAGCCTTCTGATCCATCTTGGTCTGAAAGATCACCAGATGTGGGATCACTGTTGTTCTTGCTCTGAATTTCTGCTGTTCCTTGTGCTGGGGTTTTAGGATTTGCTTAATTGTTTTTTGGGACAAAAAGATCATATTTTTTAACCTGCCAAGTTGTTGCCCATCCTCAGTTTTCTTTGTTGGTTTGAAACATGTTGCTGTTTTCCTTAGAGATTAATAGGAAAAGCAAGGGCTTGTGTGGCATGCTGCTATCATCTTATTGTAAAGATACACCTTTTAAATCTTGTGTGTTGTGGTCTTTTCAGAATCCAAGTGTCTTGATATAAACACCACATTTCTCAAGTTTACCACTGGGAATAGTTTTCTGGGAACATCCTTCATTATTGACACAAGCTGTTCTATTAATCCTCATTTTACAGTTTCTTCTTGAATGTTAATGTGTGTGCATTTCCATCGACTCACACAAGTTTGAGTATGTATGCTACTAAATATGTTACTGTTCAAAAATTCTGATATGTTTTTATTGTAGTTTGTGTACTGAGGAAAATGTCATATATTTCATGCCACACCTACCACAAAATGGTAGTCTTTGNTTGTGTACTGAGGAAAATGTCATACATTTCATGCCACACCTTTGAAACAGAGGAGCAGAAACTGTAGTCTTTCTTTTTAAAATAGTGATTAAGTTTACCATTACAAATTCTCAAAATAACAGTCTGTCCTGAGAATGAATTTGGTAAAGGCTGTCAGCTTGAGTTTCTGAGACTTCTTTGTGGATGTGATGGTAGAGAGTATATGCACATGTAGATAAAACTGATTTTCTGTAAAGAAGTGGTTTTTAAATACAAGGAAGGCAAATGTGCTTTAAGTTTAATTAACTCCATATTGAATATATTGCCCTTGTCTTAGGAGTTTTCCTGGTTATAAGGTGTTACCAGGTCAATGTGAACAAGTAAACTGTATATATTAAACCAATACTTCCTAAGCATTGTCTTGATACTCACTTTTTCAATATAGAAAAATAACCACTTCTGCAAATAGAAATCTTAAGACTGCAAGACAGAAGTCCCTAAAGGTCATTTAGCAATGCTGTTTTGAGGAAAGAATGCTCCAGTGGTGATTTTCTTTCAGATAGTGATGGGTGGTGCACATAAAAAAGAAGCCCAGATTTTAACACTCTGTTCATTTTAGCTCAAACGTCTTGTGTGTTTTTCTTCCCCTGATTTTAAGATATAAATTTAAGGCTCAAAGAGGCTGCTCCTAGTCCGAGCACACAGGTTATCATTCTTCTATATTGCTATGTGAAATATTTTTTTTTCTGTTTCTATAGTCAAATTTTTTTTTGTCTCAATGACAACAAAACTGATTTTTGAGTAGCCTGATAAGACTCAGTGAAAGGAAAGTCTGCTCAATGCCATTTCATAGACTGCTAATTTGCTAACATTAGAAATAACTTTCAGTCCTTCCAGTTTGTTACTTCTCTCATGAATCCTGGAGAGTTTAGAATGAAATTGTCTCTTGAAGCAATGAATTCTAGTTGTATTGGAATACTTTTTCTATACTGGTGTAGCCAGACTTTTATACTTTCATGTTGACATAATGGATTTTGAACATGGTTCAAAATGTGACATCAAGATACAACTTCTTGGTATGTTTGATGCTTAGAACTTGATTATTAATCAAAAGTATCTCATAGTAAAAGTCTCTTCCAAAAGATTTTTACATAATTTGTGCTGTTTCCTTTTCTGCTAGAAACAAACATCTTTTGTATCCTATTGCTGAGAATGAGTAGGTATTTATATATCTTTGTCATTGGCAAAGATTTAAATTTTGGTAGCACGTAAAAGTATCTGTGTTAAGAATAGCTGATTTCTGATGTGTCTTTTTGTTTTGTTTCTTTTTTTTTTCTTCCAACAGAAAACCGTTGCATCTCCAACTGTTTCACGCCTTACAGATACTTCAAAATTCACGGGTTCTCACAAAGAGAGGTTTGATGCCAGTGGGAAAGGAAAAGGCAGAGCTGGCCGAGAAGACCTGGTGGATAACTCAGGATATGTATCTGGTTATAAGCATGCGGGCACATACGATCATAAAGTACAAGGAAACAAGTAAGGCTGAGGGTTTACAGCACAGAGGGGTATAGAGTATATATTTGTAAGGACAATGTTACGAATCCCACATGTTTCAGTTATTGTGAGTGTTGAGACTATGTTGTCAAGAAGTTGTCTTCAGGAACTGGAACTGATTTCAACATCTGCTGAGCTACTTGCAGCACAATGCCACTTCATTACATTCCTCATGCATATATTGGCAAAAATAAAGAAATACGTAGGTATAAAAAATACATGATTTTGTTGACCTATAGGAAAAAAAACCCAACCCAACAAACAACAAAGCCAAAGTCAAGAGCAGTTATACCACACTTTGTCAATTCAAGCAAAATATCTCAAACATTCCTAGATGTTCAGTTGTCCTGAGAGTGTCAAAGAGAACCTCTTGAAAAGAGGATCTTTTGTAGCAATCTTGCTGAAGAATATCCCATTACTTAAGCAGTTTGATTTGACTACTGTTTTAGGGGTTTTTTTAAAATGTCTTATATGGGATCTAGCACTTTTCTTAAAACATTCAACAATATACTGTAGGGAAGTAAGTGGTAGTAATATACTAGGTTCTAGCCTGTGATTGTCATATACTACTCATGGAAAAACTGAAAAAAAAAGCTATTTCTAGGACATTATAGGCTCTAAAGTATTTTATGTCAACAGAAAGAGTTGGAAAATACCAGCCCTTACTTTCCTTCTGTCTATACTTTGTGCTTGTTCTTGTGTATACTGTAGCATGGTTCTGACTGGCTGGATTTGGATGGAACTATTGTACTAACCTGAGAGGTGAGGAACAAGGCATTATAAGAAAGTCTAGTTAAGGATTTTCACAGTCTGTTTTCAAATTGCACTGCCTCACATTGGAAGTGAAGGGGGCATTAAGCTAATAATGCTTTAAAATATTGTTTATGACTAAACACTGCCAATCAGATTGCTATTAAATGAATGTTATTTTGCACATATGTTGGCACATAATCCCTTTAAACTCTAACATATATAAGGGAAGTTTATGGCCCCTTGGAGTAAGGATATTTATAATTAATATCTATGTAATTAGGTGCAATTTACCCACAAAAAAAACAAACCAAACCCAAACCATTATAACTGGACTACATTTTATGGCAGATTCGTTTGAAGCCAAGGGATTTGATTCTCTGTTCACTCTTGGTGCCAAACTTGGGTGTAATAGTATTGCTGGGAATGGCTTTCCAATGTTCCCAGTAGAACCAGTACCACAGGTTTAAGGTACAGACAGCTGAGTGTGACCTAGCTGGGGTCCAGAATGCCAAAATAAATTAATTGGAATAAAAATAACTTTTTTTAAAGTATTGGTTGAAAAGGAGAGAAAAGGCCGTTCCAATTTTCTGCAAGAGCTGAAAAAGTACCTTAATGTATTACTATGATTCTCTAAAGTTATGAAAGATAAGATGTTCAGTATGCCAAACCAGCTCTTTGCAGTTCTGCCTTGCTTTCTTCTCTTCAAAAAGAGATTGTGCACTGATTTTCGTGTTCAACTCTGAATAAACGTCAATAGATGTATTGCTCTCCCCCCACCCGTATCAGCATCCCGCTCAGAGTACATAAACATAGGTGAGCAGTGCTGTCATGTGCCATGCAGGTGAACAGGCTGTATTTGGCCAATGTATGGAAAGGGAGCACTGGTTTTCAGCCCTTAAACTGTACATATTTTGTTCTGCTGACATTTTGTGGTAGCCTGTCATATAACTTCACCCTCAGTGACCCTTTGAGCCCATACATCAGCCTAAAATCAAAACAACAATAGCAAACAAAAGGCAAGGGCATCCTTGTGGACTTGGACATCCTTTTGTTTGTTAGTAATTTATTTTGGTGTTTATTTTTAAGCGGGAGGGAAGTTTCCCAAAACACAGCACATGCTCTTGTAAAGATTTAAATGGCTGTTCCCACAGATAGCTTTGGTCACCTGGGAAGATTTTAGATGTATGTAAAGATGCTCAGGGTGCAAAGTGTTCAGCTTTGTGAACCTTTTTGAAGAGTTTACCCCATGTCCTTGAAGAGTGAAAGGTTATCCACTCCTGTGTTGCACTGGGGACCTGTCACACTCCAAAGCAGAAAATAGGTGCTTGTGCACCTGAAGATGGCTGCAGGGTAGTCCTGTTTTTTAATGAATAAAAAGGCTGAGCCTACAACCCTTGATGAATCCTTTAGCTCAGTTACAGGCAAAATCAAGGTTCCTGTTTTTCCTTTTGACTTTTAAGACTTGACTGATAACTCCCTGGTAACTGAAGAGTTCAGGACCCATCCTCACTAAAGGGTAAAGTCCAGCCTGCTGCAGAGTCCAAGAGCCCACTGTTGACCTGGGTGTTTTGTTTGTTGCTAGCTATCTGCCTTGTCTGGCACATCAGGTGACACTTTTCTTTTAGGTACACAAAGGACAGGCTTTCTCAGGTACCCAAATACAGAGTCTGTAACGCCAGAATGTTTCCATACAGAAGGAGGGATTGGCTAGGAAGATTGTAGGATATAATTATGTTTTAAGTTGTTTGTTCAAAGTGAGAGAGATAGCTCATGAGATAGAAGGCTTGCAAGGGAATTGAGAGTGTGGACAGATCCAAGCTGACACTGTCTAGAAATTGAGTTATAAGAGGCTGATGGAATGAGCTGAGGTTCTGCCAGAGTTTGCTTTGCTTTGCTTGTGCAGTATAAAATCCCTGCCATGAACCAAAGCACTTTATTTGGACCTGATGCAAACTTTGAAATTCTTTCAATGGCATAGTAAGCTTGGGATCAGAACCTGAGAAGATGGTTCAGATAGCAGTATTTTATTTTATTTTGAGGAACACACTTCTTTTTTCTTCTTTGTTTCTGCAGTCTGATAGTTTTAAACCTCAAAGTGATACATGAGAAGAAGTCATTCTGATATTAAAAGGAAAGTTGTTGCTTGGAAGATAATACTTAGGAAAGGTTTTTCTCTTATACTATGCTTGGTGTAAAAGATACTGGCAATGAATAAAAGCATCTTATGCAGCTGTGTATTAGGGGTTCTCTACCTATGTAAACTCTCACTATTCGACTAATGTTGGTAGGAAATTAAAAGCTTAAATACTTACTTGATTATTAGCTCTTAAGTTCCAGGCCTGCTTGGGAATGAGGCAAAGTACATTTTCTTACTCATCTGCTATTCCCTCAACTCTCAGGACAGTAAGTACAGCTTATACCTCAAAGATGACAGGAAGGGATAGCTGAGGAAGTGTCCCGTTTTCAGCCCTTGGAGTGTTGTAGAGCATCATCTCTTCCAATGCACCGTGCTGCAGACTGTAACTAAGTGTCATGTCTGAAGTAAGGATATGGGAACCTAATAAGGTTTACTGTCCTCTCTTTTTTGGGGGGCATCAGTTCATTCCATCTAAATTTCCAGCCTGATTTTCAGCATCTTCCCCTATGTAGAACTGTCTTATGTGACATCTTCTATAAAACCCTGTTGTTCCTAGTTATCTTTGCTTTCATTACTATAGTAGATGCTACCAAATGAAACGTGATCAGAAAGTTCAGATAGATTTTAGAAGTAACTGCCTTAAAGAACAAATTCAAATTTTATTTAAATACTATGGCAGTACACAATCCTTACCTGTATGTCTACTGAATCTTAACCTGATCATCAAAATGTTTACAAGACTGAGAGCAAGAAATGAAAATCCTTACTGAGGCAAATGAATAGTCATTACAAATAATTTTCTAAAAATAACGCAGTTTTTAAGTAAAATATGCAGCAGTCAAAAGGGATTTTTTTATTAGTGTTTGCTTACTAATTCCATTTAGTCACTCCATGAGCTTTAGTTGGGAATTTCACTGGGAGTTTTGCAACCATTGGCATGGAAATACCAAAACCAAAAATTATTGTCCTGTTCTTTGTGGTTATCAAAGCTATTGCAATAGCATTACTGAGAAACAGAAATTAAAAAACACACATTGTTTCATGAGTCCTGTATGAACAGTTGTAATTAATTATAGTCAAATATTTGGAATCTCAAGGGAAATGTTGAATATTAGATTATAGCCAAAATTTAGCCCCTATTTTTTTAAACCTTCTTACCTCCTTTTCATTTAGGGAAGGGAAAGGGAGATTTCAAAACTACTCACGTGTCACAGCTTGTGTTTTTCATCAGCATAGAGATTGTCTTTCAAGATATTTTGAACTGAAGCATGTATTTTACTGACTTTACCTGACTTTTAAAGTCTGACAGTTAAATTTAAAAGTCTGACAAATTTTTAGCATTACACAAAGTTTTGTTCCCAAATTACCATTTCAGTCATCTGTATTTCCCTCTATTGGCTCAATTAATATTTTTTATGGTAGCTGGAATTAGGCAGAACAAAAAGGCAAATTACTGCTATGGGTTTGACTTGCAAGTGATAGGTATCCCAGCCATCTGTAACCATCTGTAGAGAAAATCCTCGTGTATATTCCTCCAAAACCAAAACTTTAAAGTTGTAATTGATAGGTTTTTTCCTTAAGGCTTTTCATAGTTACGAAAGGAATTTTAATTCTTTGTGCCTGCATGTATGATAGTCAAAACATAACCCTGCCTTCAGAGATGCATGTATTCTGGGGGCACGTGCCTGTCATCCGTGAATAAGGATTCTCTGTTTGCACTGGCCAAGAGCAAACCTTTTACCTTCATGATAGAGCAGATGTAACATTGCACTGATATCTGTCCTCTTAACTGACCGTCAGCCTTGCGTGTTTGCCAAAATAACTACACTTTTGTGTATGTTGTTTGTAGCGTGAATATTATGTTCTTGGCTTGTCACTTAATTGGTATTAAGTAATGTAATGCACAAGACTTGTATAGGTTTGTATGTGTGTACACATGCTCTTTGGATCCAGCTTAAGTAATTAAACTGTATAAATGTTGATTAAAAAATCTTATTAGGGCCAAGCTCTAGTCCTGCAGCCAACGCTGTTCAGCTTGGCTGGTTGGGGACGTTGTCATTCTCCCTTCATAGCAGGAAGGTAAAGATCTAAGGAGGCTTTTATGGCTTTACATGTCTACCGTGTTCTGAGAGAAATCACTCTTCAACAATTCTTACACAGACTTAGTTTGACGAGAGGAGTTTCTCCATGGTGATGAAGTAGGAGAGAGAGAGAGTTAGGGTGAAAGCAAGCTTTCCTCTGAGTGCTCTTAAGACCATTTGAAACCTTTTAAAACTATGCTCTGCATGGGCCATATATTTTCCTTTGCCCCAGCTCTGTGAAGCTAGTTAACACTCACTGTGTAAACACACAGTTTTTCATCATCCATTAGTGAGTACAAGCTGTGATAGAATGAGATGGGAACAGGAAACAGGAGTGTCATACCTTGCCTATGGACTCAAATCTTGCTTGGACCATTATGCAATTATATACCAGAAGCATAATGACAGCTTTGTGTGAAATGTGTGAAATTCTGAAAAGTCTGGAGTGCCTCAAATTAATACATGTGTACCTCCAGTATTTGGAGTGTTTGCCCATAAAATATCATTTAACATTCAGTTGCTCGTTCTGTGCAACACCAAAGTGCTCATTTGGCTTACTTAATATAAGCTGGAAATTATGGTTAGGGTTGTTCTTTTTAGGTCTTCAGAATCCTAGAACTACTGAGAAACCTGTAGTTGCATTCATGCTTGCTCACTAAATTCAAAACCAATGCTTTGAATGA
Source organism: Polioptila caerulea (assembly GCA_013397295.1). Classification (NCBI taxonomy): domain Eukaryota; kingdom Metazoa; phylum Chordata; class Aves; order Passeriformes; family Certhiidae; genus Polioptila; species Polioptila caerulea. The sequence goes on along the minus strand of VYXF01006140.1, from coordinate 81,565 downwards.
TGTCCCAGCTAAGAATAATGCTTCTGGAAGTAAAAGAATATTGCAAATAGAACCTCCATGTCTTAATTGTCCAAGTAATTTATTTTTGCAGGGAGAAATACCTGTTAATATATTTGGTATTTTTTCATGTTTTTCAGTATATTAACCTTGGTATATTCCTTCAAAAACCCTATGGAGAAGGTGGATTTCAAAACAAGTTTAAGACACAGCTCTTGACTTTGTTGTCAGAAAACTTTTTAATTGGCTTATTTCATTCAAACTAATTGATCATCCTTAAGGTAGACTTTGGCAAGAGTAAGCCTGATCATATATAAAAGGGGGAAATCCTCTTGGCTGAGCATTCTTGACAGACATTTGCAGTTCTGATAGTCTGAAACAATTTTTTTAAAAAGAAATTTTCTTTTGTATTCATGCACATGTGCATGCACACAGGCACTACTTGGGGGCATGGATATACATGAGGGCAAAACTACAGAAGAGACTTTTTTTTCTCTTTAAACCTTGCATTTAGAAATTGACATTTGAATGCCCAACTGACTAACCTGATTTGGAAAAATGATAAGCTACTATCATATCCCATTGCAACTAAATAGCCAATGACTTAATTTTCAAATACAGTTATACAGCATCTCTTTTTTGTGAGTTACTGTCAAGCTTATGGCACTGTACAAAGTGAGTTTTGATGTAAACATTTGGAAAGGTTTCAAAGATAATGCTCATGATAATTTTCCCTTACCTCCAGTTATCTTTATGCAAGATTTTTCTACTACTTTGCACATTTTTCAGAAAACATCAGAAACATGAATTAAATTACACTCAACTAAATTAAAAATGTGACCCTTAAAGTACACTCAGTTCACCCATCTTTGCATTTTGATCAGGAGTTACATTATAGATGAACAACAAAATAAGAAAAAAGATGACAGTCTGAATCCCCATAGTGGTGAATTATTTTAAATTCCAGTTTACATCAGATGAGTTTCTGTATGCTTGCATTTGCTCAAATGCTATTTTTAAACAAAGTAATTAAATAATGTGAAATAATGTAGCCTGGGCTCTGTTAGATAGAGTTATATTAATGCAACTGAAATGCTATGTATGTCTGTAATATTCAAGCAAAATATGTACTAGATCTTTACAAAGGCTTTGTGTAAAGTCAGTTAACCTACAAACTGATGTCCTGTATAAAATCATGTTGGCAAACTACTTTTGTTAGCACTGTAGTGTATGAAAAGGTAAGATCATAGGCAAAAAAAAAGTTATAGGGTGCAAAAAAGTGTGTTTGTTTTTAATGTTTTTGCTGGGTTCAGAATATATCAGCTTTGGCAAATTCTTGCAGCAGGGAAATTTTTTTGTACAATGCTTATAATACAAAGTAATTTGTCTTTACATTCTGTAAAGCTGAGAAATGGTCAATGTTGAATAAGTATATTGAAGTTTATTCTTAGCAAGGTGTTATGTTTCACAGATTTAAATATTAGAGGAGAAATATATATTTATACAGAGGTATAATTTTTGAATGAGATTGATTTTGTTCAGTCATGAACCATTTATTTATCCACATTATGCTTTATTTCTTTGCTAGCTTGTTTATCAGTCCATGCTGTTCCAACATCCATTTCTAATTCGATTAAGATGTTTTGATTCTTAATTTGCACAGATCTGGATGTGCATGCTGTCAGGACCTGATGATAAAGGGTGGAGGCAAAACTGTTTTGTCTTCGGTTACCTAGAGCACTAATTAAAATGTAATCATTACGTTGGGATATGGAGATAGGTCTTGGCATGGTCTTCCTTGGAGCACTGTACACTATGATAAAAACTTTGAGTGAAGCTTGCTAGTTTTTGTTCTTATTTTCATTTGTCTTTCATCAACCAGGAAGCTGCTGTGTGCTAATAATTACCTGCAATATTTCTAATTGCAGACATTGCAAACATTAACATGCAGCTGTACTAGCCTACTGTGTTCACTGTGAAATTTTCAACACGGTAAAAAATTTTACATGATCATTTAACCTTACAAGTTTACTTTTTCTCCTTATTTAACGCTGAATCTTCTTTACATTATTGCAAATGAACAACTTGAGCATAGCATTTCTAAATCTTAACTATAGTAGATAAACATGTCCTAAGCAAAGATTTTTAACCACTTGATGAAAGGGGCCAGGCATCATCCAGTGCAAAGCACACTGGGCAAAATCTTATCCCCACTGCAGCCAGTTCCAAAATCTAGCTGGTATTAGCAAAAATAGAACCACCATTACCAAGGGGTTAATATGCTTAGTAACCATGGCAAGAGGTTATGGGGGAGCACAACAGTGATTCTCTATTTCCATGTCTTTGTTTCTGTTAATTTAAAACTACTACTCTTCAATCTTTAAAATAAGTAAAAGAAACTTGAAGGGGGGATCATATACTACTAGTTTGTACTAGTTTTTTTCAGGAAAAGGAAACAAATTTATATATATATATATATATATGCAATATATTTTTACACTGTTTATTAATGCTAGAAAGTATTAAATGTATCACTTTATCTGTGTGAATGTTAAAGTAATGACAATGTTATGGATGTTTTGAACCTTTTGAAATTGTCTTGTTAAATTCTAAACCCACATTAACAATGGAAAAGCTACTTTGTCTGCAACATTATTGTTGATGTTTTAGGGGAAAAGTTCAAGTGCAGCAGTTGTTTTGATTAGCACTGTAAAAGCTTGGCTTGACAAGTTATCGTGAAATACGTATTTTAAACACCATTTTGTTAAAGCATAGCTTCTCATAAAGTACGTTACTGCTGTTGACTGACTGTATAAAATTGTATTTTTAGTTGGTAAAGTGATCAATAAATGTGTTACTACATCAGTTCTGGGATTTATTGAAGTAAATGGTATTTGCTGGTAAACTTTGTAAGCAACACTTATTTTACAGTTTAGATGTTAATTTAGTTGCTGATGAATTTATAAATTACATCAAAATACTCTCTGAACATCCAGCTGTCTGGTTCTGAGCAGAATCTATTTCTTGTTTACCATTTATTTTCCTAGTTTGAATAATGACTAAATCTGACCATCAATGTTTTGAGAATTCTAGTATGATGCTTGAATAGCCATGATAATGCTGATCCACCAAATGAGATCTGTTGGGGAAGAAGCCATTTGTTCTTAACTAGCTGCCTAAGATAGGTTGATCCTTTGTGCAAAAGCCTGAGTTACTTCTCTCAGCTTCCTTAAGTGGTGTTGAAAATATTTTACTTGAAAAGAAGAAAGTAATTTGCTACATAGAACATTGTTTTAATGATGTTACATCCAAAAACAAACATGATCCTTTTGTTTATAAGCAAAAACATCATTCAGCTTTCCAGTAGCAAAAATACCATGATTTTATTCAAGAATCAGAAGACTGAAGTATTTAACCCACAGCATGGTAATGGCATAAATAATAATGTGACCAAAAAAAAGTCAGAGTGCTGCTCGAGAAATGTAGCAGTGGGGATTGACAATTTGTCAATTGTTAATTGACAAAATGAGCAGTCAATTGCTAATCCAGTGATTAGCAACAGCAAGGAAGCATAACTAAACAGCTTACAGCTACCCTGTCTCTTCTCCAGTTGTTCTCAAACTGGAAATGGTATTCCTTTTTCTCACACACCAGACAACCTTCTTTAGAACTGCCTTTTAAGTGAAATCTAATACAGCTGTGTCCTGAGATAGCTTTTCTTCCTGCACGGAGACCATGGACTGTCCCCTCCTGTACTCCTTTTAACTCTTAGCATTTATGGTTACTGAAACTGTAAAAAACATAGTGAAGCAGAACCTATAGGAAAAATCAAATTCTTTACCATTCAAAAAGCCCTTAAGATAGGGGAAGATAGTACTCTTCTGCCCTATGAGAATATAAGACCCTGAGATCTGTATTTTCAGAAGAATTAAAGATTTTTTAATTATTTTCCTGTAGGGCCTCTAGAAATGCTCACTCACCCCTACACACCCCTTACACATCATGACTTCAAAATGAAAATAACCTCCCTCTGCTGGGATGTGCTCTCTTTACTCCAAGAATACAATTGTTTGGGCTAGTTTTCAGTCTGTGTAGCTACTCTTGCCATAACTATGCACTCCTGCACTCGTGTCCATGTGTCACGTGCAGGGTCATCTTTCCTCGTTCTGTCAAACTGTTCTACCACAGCCAGAACTGCATGGATGGATGTCTGGAGGCAAAGGCTACCTGGTCTTCTAGTTAGCTTTTTTTTTTTTAAATTTCCTCAGCTTTCTATTTAACTCACTGCACTGATTTATTAATAATGTAAACTAACCCAAGCACATTGAAAGTTCACATACTTATTGATAAGTATTCATTAAATCCCCTCTCAGTCATCTCTTCTCCACAACAATAGTGAATATATATGGAAGGAACCAAATGTAGGTGATCTGGGGAGGAACAAGCACAGAAACATAGAATGATAAGGGACTAGTCCCTGGTCCATGCAGTTACTTGGTGATGCCCTGGATCTACTAAGTGCCAGCTGCCCTGTCTTATTAAATTTAATTTCCAACTATTTTCTTGGGTGAGGGGATTCTCTGTTCTGTGTACCTATGTGCTTATGGAGGTCTAACTGCTACCAGCTGTAGTCATACCGTGGGTCACAATAGCCAGTGTTACCTGTGGTGCTAGCAACTAGAGTGGAGGCTGTGGGTGACAGGAGCCTGTGTGCCTGTGGTGCCAGCAGCTGGGCCGAGTGAGGCCATGTCTAGAACCACTTGGCTGCCAGCAGATACTGAGCTGAACCTAGACAGCAAGCAGGGGCTTTAGCATCAGTTACCAGAGCATTCATAAGACTGGACCAGGTACATGTATGTCTCTGAGACAGCTGGAAGCACATACCAAAGGGACCAGGCAGTCCATAACAGCTGCTGGGGAGGCTACAAGGTCTGATGGTGTGTGTCTTTGCACAGGCTACAAGGTCTGATGGTGTGTGTCTTTACACAGAAGATGGTAGAATTTGTGAGATAGCGACTGAGCTGGCTGCACATCTAATCCTGGTTACTCAAGGGATCCAGAGTGTGCTGGTCTGCATTAGGTGGGAAGGGAATGATGACATGGAACTGTGCCAGCAAATGAAGTGTAGCTGTGATCTTGATAGACTTGCACGTCCAGATTCCAGCAGCAGGGGAAAATAGGGATCTAGGCACTAGCCATTGGATAGTCTGTCTGGAAGGAACCTAATTAAATATATGCATGTTTCCTACTAGGGGCCTTTCGTCCTGGTCAGCCAGAGACAGGTTGTAGGAACTGGTTTTGGTTTTGGTGGTTGTGCTGGCTTTGTTTTTTTAAGTACGGAGGATTTCTGGCTGTGTCCATCCACACTACTATCATGAAACAACTTTACCTTCTTTACAATAGTACTAACATCTGTTGTTGCCTGTATTGTTACAAAAACATTGATTTCTTGTGTTTCTTAACTGATAATAGCTCCCATTAAATTGCTCAAATTGAGTCTCAAGGCATGTGCATGTGTGCTAATTCCCGATAGAAATTAAAGTTCTTTACATTAAAACAATTCAGGCAACCAATTCTGTTAATTTACCCCAGCTAAATTAAATATTTTTTTTAAATATTTCCTTTCAGTAGTATTTTGGTGGGTTTATTCTATTTTAGTACTCCTAATTTGAACTCTTACTACCAAGCAAAGTCTTTAAAGGACCATTTCTTGTAAGTTTCTTTGTGCAAAAATTTCTTGTAGTCATACATTTATTCAGTGAGAGTAGATTTCATGTTGGTGTCACTGGACCAGATAGAGTATAAAATATGAAAAGTATAAATACAGTCTTTTTAATATAATACTAAAATTTCTTATATCTTTATATGTAAAACATATCAATAAATACATACATACATACATGCTTACATGTTTAAGTTGGTATAAATTGTTTACCATTATTTGAAATTTGTTCTCTGCTGTTAGATACTGTCAGCAGTATGAAGTGATGTTGCATGTTAATTTTGGGATCCTGCTTTAGCTAACTGCTGTGACACAGACATCCTGAAGGATGTAATCTTGTTTTACTTAAGCAAATCTTGTCTGCCTTAAAGCAGCATCACAGCATTTTGTCCTGTGTGCAGTCTTTGCTTGTTTTCACCTTCTCATTCTCATCATCCTCATAAACAACACTTGACAATGGCTTTCATCTTGAGCTATGTCTCATTCTTCTCAGTCTTGTCTGTCTGCTCTGTGATCTCTCACCCTATGGGGAAGGAAGCACCCAAGATTGGTACATGCTTGTGGTCGAAAGGAATGACAAAAGTCAGACGGCCCACAAAGTTTATTTAGTAAATTACACACTTGGCATGGAAGTCAGTATGTTAGTCCCTGACCTACTCTGTAAGACAGCAGTAGGGTTTGGGTAAAGGGGTAGTGTCAAAGGGAAGAGAGAAAGGCAGAGATTAATTTAAGAGGGGAAGAGAAAAAGAGAGATCAACTGTTTGGCCAATGGGGTGTGCAGAGTCCTGGGGATGTGTGCCTGGGTTTGATGAGAGTACATTTTTACAGATCAGTTTTGCCTGCCCTGAGGACAGGTTTCTTGCTTTCTATGCAAATTAGTTATAATTTGCAGTCTGTTCTTTCAGACCTATCTAGACATGGTTTGGAGGGTCACAGGGGTCTTGGGTGGTCTCATATCCTCCTGCTGGATTGGCCCTTGGTTGGCAGGTCATGCTTATTTCTTCACTAATGTTCCCTTTTGTTTGTTGTGCCTCCAGGGACTAGAACAAGGATGTTTGTCCCTGCTCTACCTCCACATGGTCCTCTTCTCCAATCAAATCTTGTTCTTGGAACAAATCCCCATGGCTGTCTGGTTATTGGTGTTTGAGACACACATTAGCCCCTTATCGTCTGGGCTTCTACATACTCCTGGGCTGTAGCCTGATCTCATTTAAACATTACCTGAGATAATTTTGGACCAAGTGGTGTTTCTAATTCTTTTCAGAAGTAATACGGAGCCTTAAAAAATTCATTTTAACCAAAATTTTTACTTATCTGCAGAGGGCAGTCCATGTAACAACTCCTGTTTTAATTACTGAATAAGTAGCTGTTTTCCTCAGATATTTGACACCAACCAGAATGCCATTAATTATGATTATTGATGCCAGATGTTAAAGTAAGAACACTTTATGATGTTGCTAAATACTACTACACGAATTAAGCCTTATTTGTGATAAATTAAGGCATATTTTTTCACCAGAGTAATGGGGTTGTGAGTTTTCTTATTGGAAACAAGTAAATCCTGTATTTCACGGACCTGTAGGATAATCTTCGGCAGGTTATTAAAAAGAATCCAGTAGGTGCTGCACAAGGCATAGGAGAGACAGGCAATGCTCTGACTGCCACCTAGAAACTATTTTCAATTAAGAAAAGAAATAATCACAAAGAATTGAAAGTAACCCCAAAATCAAAGTTTAAAATAATTGATAAAAAATCTCAATGAGAAGTCCAGGATACAAGCAAATTTAACTTTGCCAATGAAAGTCTTCTTGCATTTCTATGCAGATTCAATGGCTACATCTGGAAGAAAACTAAATCTTACTGCTAAAAAGACAAAACCTTTTGTCCCAAAGCCTGCACAATATGATACTGCTAGAGTAGAGCAGGGCGAGTGTGAACTACCAAATGCATGACATTGAGCTGAAACCCAAAGGTCATTTCTCCTATCACACAGGAGGAAGGAAGCAAAAAGGCTTGTGGATCAGTTCCCTGTCATTTCCAATGCAGGATATGCATCCATTATGTCCAGTATTAGCTCAAGATACTCTTCTGTACAGTCCATATGCATGTCTTCCTCCACAACACTACCTGCAGTTATTGGCCAAATTCCCTAATGTTTACCTAAGCCATTACCTCCCTGTGCCCCAGAAGCACTCATACACACTGCCTGCTAAGCAAGAGGCAATTTTTGGCCAGCATGCACAAAACTCAACCAGCCACCCACCACAGGTATACACAAATGACTAAATGACTAAAGACTGCAGCCTTTTTTTCTTCAGTAAAGACACTATCAGAAATTTCTATGACTGTTCTTGTATTGGTCATCTCCTCTGTGTTCCAACTTGCATTTTATAAATTGGGGATGTCAATCATAATTTTTCTGACTTAGAGTTTGTGTCATTTTTCACCACAGTTCTCCATGTGACTCCACTAATCCATATTACAGCTTCAGAATAGGATTTAAATGGAAGACAGTTATGTATTTGATAATGTTCCAACACCATCTTCAGAGAAGAAATCAAATTTAAAATACTACACTGTATATAACTTGCTTGTATCTCAGTTAGAACCATAAAATAACTCAGGTGGTAAGGGACCTCTGCACGTCCTCAATTGTCCAACTTATGCTTAAATGAGCTCTCTAACTTCAGTATCAACAAAGCTGCTGCACAGTGTTCTGTTAAGTCATGTTTCTCTAGGTGCTTGACCAGAAAAAAATCCTTTTATGTCCAGCCACAAGTGTCTTTGTTGCCATGGAAATGTTAGCTGCCTCTTGTCATTTTACCGTGTGTGTTGATGAAAATCTGTTTTCATCTTCTCCACATGCCCCCATGTGGAAGACAGTAAATAGATTCTCCTCCTGCTTGCTTTTACCCAGTTCTTCTCCAGAGTAATCTGATCCGTATCTCTCAGCCTGTTCCTAGTATATGTTCTAGCCTGTGCCATCTTCTCTGGACTCTTATGTTTATGACCTCTCTTTTATGGGGGGAACCCCAAAGTGGAATACAGTACTGCCTCATAAGTGTTGAGTAGATGGAAATAATTTCTTCTCTCAATCTGCTCTCATTAATAAAGCCCAACTTGCACTGCAGTCATGTTCAACTCTCAAGCCTAATTAAGTTCANTTCAACTCTTTACCCAGGAAAAGTCCAAATTTTCTGCAGAGTTGGTACATAACCTGTCAGATCCTGCACCTGCTGCAGGGGTTTATTCTACCTAAGGTACCACTTTGCATTTGTGTCTGCTCAACTCAATAATATCTGCCAACTTCTCAAGCCTAATTAAGTTCCTTCCCACCAGTAAGCCATGTCCAGGTTGTTTTTTGCTATACATTTGTAAACACGAAGCTCCTTGTAACTTAGAAATTTTGTTGCTTTGGGATTGGAATAGGAAAAGTAATGTTAATTTACCCAGAATACATTTATTCAGAATAACTTGCTCTATTGACTCACCTTTTAAAGATATCTATAGAATCACATGATCATATAAAAAAAAACAGTTATAACTGAAGGTGATGGCACTGAATATAAGTTGATGGGTCCACTTTAGACACCTGAGTTTGAGCATGCTGATGAAGTTACGTAATTTTGGTAAATGACAGTGTTTTTTCCTTGTTCCACAATTTTCTGGCTGCATGTCCAGAAAAACAAGTTCTTAAGATGAGCAAGAATAGAGATTAACTAGAGTCTATGGATTCTTCATGTGAGCAAGTTCTACGTACGACATGTACTGGAGAGTCATTTCAGCTGCATGGAAACTAGGCAACACAAGTGCTCCTTGTAACTTAGAAATTGCTTAACTGTCTATATGCTACCCATAGCTTTACAGAAAGGAGGCTGATAAAAGTATTTCAAGTGACAGGTCTGGTAAAAATGATGTAAAGCCTTTATTTTATTTACAAGTAAATAATTGTGAGAGCTTTTAAAATGTAAGACTAAAAGCCTGATGAGTTAACCATCTCCACAATTAAAATCAGATGGCTAAAATAAGTCTGCTAATTTAGACCAGTTAATGGCAGCATGGTTTGCCTGAGAACAGCTCAGAAAGCTGCAATCTGCTAGCTAGGAAGGAGACAACAGAGCACTGCTGAACTGGAAAACACTAAAGCTAAAAATTATATTGTGCCTGTATTTATGTGAGCATACGTATAAAAAAAAGATAAAGTTATTAAAAAAACCCCACATAACCACATTAAAAACAAAATGCTAAAATTATTTTAATTGTAATTACTATATTCTACTGCTCTATCTTGGCATAACAAAATGATAGTACCAAAGCTAACATTCAAAACATAAAATAAATTTGTTTTTTATTGCCAAAGGGGTGCTTAAAGGCACAATATACAGTTACATAAACACAAGGAACAAACATAATGGAAATTTAAATGCAACCAAAGAACACTCCAACAGGTATTTCAGAACAGCAGAGCCATTCTGAATACATCACAAATCCTTTCTCCCCTGTGCTAACTAGTGAAAGTCAGTTCCCAAAATGCTTGCAAACCCATTCCAGGTTTCGAAACAAGCGAGCAGGAACAAAGGATGCTAGTGTTGAAAATTAATGTCTTAACAAGTCCACCAATGATGTATGAATGTCAACAGACTAATTGATGACACAGGATGCCAACTGAAAAGGCACCTCCAAAAGTGAATTAATGCACAAGAAATTGATGAGACTTGTTAGATGTCTCTGCTGTATCTGTGCTACTGAGCATGCTGCAAAGCAGCTATTTTTAAACGAGACATGTGATCTACCAGATACATTCCAGCCACTGAAGCAGGAAGCTGTATGTAACCAGTTCACCACACTGCAAGGCTGCAGTACTATATGTGTAATTATCTCTCCAAAATATTTAGGCAAAATTCAAATGGTGAGTGAAGCCTCGTAGGTGTTGTGTTTCACTACAGGTTTTTCCTGAACCTACCTAACTGTACTATTCACTTTTGAATAAAGCTCAAACTTCTGTGACAGCATTGCAATATCACTGTTTCAATTAATGCATTTGTACCTTCAATTGTTTTATTCTTTTGCTCAGGAAGACCTAATTTTAATGCATTATCTGTACTAAATTGCACCAAAGATGCATTTCACTCACTCACCACTCACTGGACAATCATCTACAAAAGGAATTGATTAAATTAGGACTTGTACTAGTGTTTAAGTCAGGAAATCTGAGCAATGCCACAGAATCTTTCAGATTTGATTGATAAACTGTCTTTTAATTCAATAATATCATAAATCAATACTGAGGTGGGTAATAAATGCTAATGAAAAAATAAGTGCACTCAGGATAGCATTGTAGGACATGAAATTGATTTTGACATAGTAACTGTGCACAAAACCTTGACAAATCATATAAATCTAGGCATTTTTCAGAGGAAAGAAGATTTTAATTTTTAAACTCATATGTTAGGAAAAGGTTAGTTTGTGATGGCCATTTTGAAAAAATCCATTATGTTACATAACTTGATGAAATTCATCTCCCAGTGACAGCACGTTAGAGCTATAAAGGAAGCATTAGGAACAAACTTGCTGGCTTTATGTTAATGATATGTTTAGAATATCTAAGAATATAAAGAAATCATGGCAAATTTAGAATAGCAACATGCAATGGCAAGGCATGTAGAAAATTTAGGTTGATATTGAACAATAAGAATCTTTTGCAATAGGCTCTGTGGCCAAAATTGATGACTAATGTCAGTAGCATTGGGACTTCATGTACAAATAGGAAAGCTTCTGAATACTGTTTGAATATGATGACTATTCTTTAACTTAGTCTTACACATGAAATGATGTGATTTCATTCATACAAAGGTAAGTGTGCTAACTGTCTGCTTTAAAATTCGGTAGCAAGAAAAATTGAACAGATAAGTTCACTTGCAAAAAACAGTACAGAAATAACTCAACAAAAGTCACAGGAAACATAGGAAGGTCTCACAGTTGACTTCCACTCCAAATATACCTCTTGCTATATTGTTTAGTCAGTTAACAGTGTTAGTTATGCTAGTAACTATTAATAGAAGATAGATTAATAGCTACCTTCGATGTGGCCTTTAATATCAGTGATAAAGCAATAAACTACAATATGGAAGACAGATGAAAGTTTACAAAGCAATAATATGGCAATTTGTTTTGCAGCTCTGAAGGCAATTAAAAACAGCACAGCCTCCCAGGGGAAACAGAGTCTAGATTTCTTCCCTGATGCAACTGTGAGCGCAAGATAAGACATTTCCAACAAAAAGAAAATAAAGCTATCTTCTCAAAAACATTTGTGTATACTGTCAATTTGTAAGTGGCATTTGTGTGTACCTGTGAATACCTGCAAATTAATCAAGTCATATCCTCACAGGACAGTAATATAAAAGCTTAAGTGCAAAACTGTTTCATATTTCCTGAGTTTTACTTTGATCCCTACTTCAAAACAACTTTAGTCTGAACTAATTTTGTATTTCCAGAATACAGTCCAGACTAATAGAAAATTAAAATGTTAACAGAAGCCAGAGTAGCCCAAAGCAAGAGCCTTTTAATTTAGATGAGCATAGAGTTTGAAGAGAAACAAGACTGAATTAGAAATTCTGTTCTCCTTCAGTATTGCCATTGATCAACCTGAGACTGTTACGTGTCAAGATGACCTGATCTAAAAGGTTACATACCCTGAAAGAGAGGGAGTTGACAGTCCTTTCCCCCTGTTTTTTCTTTTTCTTTTTCATGCTTCCAATCAGAAGTTGCCAGTGCGCATACTTTTTACCTTGCACAAACTCCTGTGTTCTCTGGATTCCTCTGTGACCTCATGTCATATGTCAACTTGCCAGAAAACAAGTCAATCAGGAAAAAGAAGACTCTCTTCTCTGCTAGATTAATGGGCTGAATGGACCTGAAGAATTGTCTGATGAGTGCCATAGGGAAAGCAAAGGAATGTGCAGGACTATGTAGCCAGGAGCCACAGATCAGGGAGTGAGGCAGGATCTCTGACATGACAAAGAGGATACAGGAATAAAATCTATCCTTTGCTGCATCAGCAAAGGATTCATTTCACTCCATTTTTTTCATGAAAATATTCTCATTGTTACAAACCCAGAAAATTAATTATTTTATTTTTGTATTACCATTGCAAGAAGCTATAAAAAGTAGAAGTAAAACTAACAAGTTTCATTTTAATTACAAAAAAAATTTCTTAGTGTAATGCATGACAGCCAGTTTCTGAAGCAGCATGTGAAACCTAAGTGCTATTTCTCCTTTGCCACTTCCAGTCACTTGTTCCAAATTCTCACACCATTTTCTACATTATATCTTTTGAATATGTCAGGTGTTACATCACTACAGTTAACCAAACTGGAAAGCTAATCCAGTTGAAAGGTAACAAATTTGAGTATTTTTTGGTGTTCAAATACATATATATAAATTATTTTAGATTTATTTCTGCATTCAGCCATACAAATGTCTTAGTGTTTGTGATAGGGAAGCAGCAGATAAATTTGTTTTGTCAACACTACTGCTCAGCTTCAGTTCACATATAGGCTTAATTGCTATCCCACGTGAGTCAGAAAAACTTCAAAAGTAGTAATATACTGAGGCCATTTTTTCAATAAAAAGACTATAGTAGCTAAAATAACTCTAGAACAGAAACTGATGCCTTTTCCTTGGTCCTCAAAATTAAGAGTCAGACATGGTTAAGGGGTAAATGGTTTTTACTTCAGTATTTAACAAGGATCTTTATGGTGCACCACTTCGCCAAGGTGGAATGCATCGAAATGCACACCCCCAGTAGATTATGTATACAATTTTATAGACCTTGCAAATTAGCATCTCTAATAAAGATGTCTCAATGAGAGGTTTGAATGAATAGTGTGGAATCTCCCCATCCCGAAGAATTCCCCCCTGGAAGGGCCTAATCCTAATTTGCAGGATGTATTCTAAAGAGGGCCTTGGTTTCTCAAGATAGCATAGGGCTTTCTGGCCTCCAACTACGAGGCCTTGGGATGTTTGGTCTTCTGGCCTAACAGAATACCAAGATTATGCTAAGTTATCAGACTTAAAGAATTACAAGTATGCATGCTAAGAGCACTGAAGATGCAAAAAAGATATAAAAAAGAAAAGGAAAAAAATTATCATGATTTCAAAACAACTATTCAGAATCCCCATGTGAAGCACCTGGGATTCCCATGAGGCTGACAAGAGTTCTGTGATTTGCTGTGTTTGAGTTCCTGTGAAATCACAGTTGCTATTAAAGAGAAGTTCCTTCAAGTGTTGTCAGTTCAACATTCAGAGGCAATGTGTTCTTTTGCATACTCACCCACTGGTGCAATATAATCTTTGTGAAAGAAAGTAAGTTTGAAATACTTATCCAAGCTCTAAGTCTACTTCACTCAGACTACTGCCAAATGTTGTTTTGTTCAGGTGCTCATTTTGAAATAGACTAAATCCCATGCATGTATTTGGAAGTGCCTTCTGAATAGCTACAGGAAAGTATGTTTTAGATCCTGATGATAAAGTGTTCAGCATGAAACCTACCCACTTCTTAGGATACATGTCTCTGGAATCCCCACCTTATTTACAGTGATATATTGTAACTAGAATTAGTCATTGAAAGGCCCTCATTTCAAAAATGGCAATCTTGTTCTGCACAGCTAACACCTTCCTAACCTTGCCTTCCATAGGCTTTCAAGTCTTGGTGTGTATTGGTTACATCTTTGCTAACCCTAGTTATTAAGAAAACTCCAACCAACCAACCAACCAACCAACCAACCAACCAACCAACCAACCAACCAACCAACCAACCAACGTCCTTACCTCCAAATTAACCAATGCATTATGAGAGAGATACAGAGATTTCAGGGGACTAATTTTTTACAGAGGATTTCAAAAAGGAGTAATTTTCTCCTGTCAGAACGGAGCGAGGATGGCACATCAGCTGCCTCAGAGCAAAAGGGCAGGCCAGGTGTGGGTATGACTGGGAACATCCATAACCTCAGCTTATTTATAAGAAAGGCAGGTAATATCTTCTACACATTTCAATACTTAATTGGGTTAATACAAAATGCATGATGAAGCTATTCTGCAGTATATCAAGAATTTAGTATTAAAAATAAGACACTTTAATTTCTTGTTGCTGCTTGGGGGGCTTTTTTGGTGGTTTTTTTTAATGGTAGAACTAGTAATTTTAATTATATGGTAACCATTGCAAAAGGATGCTAGAAAGAACTACTACATCTTTCAAATGCCTCTTAATATAAAGCCAGCCTTGCTCAATACCCTGTGTATCCATTCTCCAGAATAAAATAACCTCTATGCTTCCAACTTTTCCTTGAAAACAGGTATTTACAGCAGGTAAATATTTGCATATTGTGCAAATTAAATCACTCTCATGTACAAGGAGAACACACATCATGTACACAGATCTTTGTTTGATCTTCCTTAGGAAAGAAGCTATGGAACAATAAAAACTCAGTTTCTAAATATATGAGGGTTTTGCCCTCAAAGAACATTTTAGATGTGTCATATGAGTAATAAATATAACTTCTTAATTTTTTTTTATGTAGAAGTAATTAATGAGAGAGAAAGTGGATTGTGCTTTACCTGGGTTTTGTGGTAGTCTTGGGCCATCTCTGCTGAACTCTATGCCAGTATTTCTGTAGGAACAACTGTAAAGAAAAGGTATTAGTAGAGTGTAGGAGGCATCCAGAGTAAAATCTAGCCAGGATACAAGAAGGAAAGTACGTATTTCTAAACTGGAAACTCCTAATCTCAGTCTGTGTATCGGGCATTATCTTTATCCCTGCCCTGATTTAACTCATATGTAACATTTTCTTTTGTGAAGAATTTATAAGGCTTAATGAGCTTAGTTTCCATATCTGAGAATACTGTTTCCAAGTACCCTGGGATGTTACAGCATCACATAATTTTCAAAAACTTTCACTTTCCAAGCATTGAATTATGAAAAACTTTTCATTTCACATTACTCAAAGCTGAAGAAACAATTCAAAATTTACTGAAGTATGTCAATGGCACATCTAAATTAAGTTAGCTCTTAAAGTCAGCTGCATCCTGGGCTGTGTCAAAAGCCAGTGTGGCCAGCAGGTAAAGGGAGGTGATTCACATGCTTTGCTCTGGCGAGATCCCACCTGGAGTGCTGCATCCAACTCCGGGGTCCCCAGCACTGAAAAGACATGGATCTGTTGGAGTGATTCCAGAGAGAGGCCACAAAAATTATTAGAGAGTTCATTAGGTTATTATTATAATTAGGAACATCTCTCCTCTGAAGAAAGACTGAGAAAGTTGGGGTTGTTTGGCTGGAGAAGAAAAGGCTCCAGGGAGAGTTTTTTGTGGCCTTTCTGTACTTAAAGGGAGCTTATAAGAAAAATTAGGTCAGACTTTTTAGCAGGGCCTCGTGTGAGAGGAAAGGAGGAACAGTTTTAAACTAAACGAGGGTAGATTCAGACTATATTTAAGCAAGAATTTTTTTATGATGAGAGTGGTGAAACGCTGAAATAGGTTTCCCTGAAAGGTGGTAGGTGTCCCATCCCTGGGAACATACAAGGCCAGGTTTGAGTAGGGCTCTGAGCAACCTGGTCAAGTTGAAGATGTCCCTGTTTGTTGCAGGAGATTGGTCTAGATGAGCTTTAAAGGTCATCCTTTAAAGGCCCAACCTTAACCATTCTGTGATTCTTATGATCCACAATGTACTTATAGAGGTAAAGGGTTACTAATGTCAGCTCAGCCGAAACAGGTAACAGCTGCTGCCACTACCTGCAAACAGATAAAAAGGGGATGGGAACCAATGGAAATTCATATGCAGGAATTCCAAGAATTCTGGCATGTTTAAAGGAGAAAGATAAGACAAGCTGAGGGGTCTTTACCCACAGCCTACAGCTGTCAACTTTTAAATCCTGCTTCTCCCATATCAACCTTCCTTCCAGGTATGTTCTCCTGTTGCTTTATTCTGCATTGACTTTGGTAGTAATTTAATCAACTTTCATGGAATAACGGACAACAAAACCAAAATTATGCAAGAACTTTGTGCTGGATTACCAAATTGAATTGTAATATTGCACGAGATAATAAACATCAGAGATGGTGCAAAATAGAAAGATACAGCACTAGAAATGAGGAAAAGAGGAAGAAGAGCAATGAGGAAAGACAACAAAAACAAAAGACCCCCATTATCAACTACCTTTTAATTAATTATATTAAGAAATCAAATTTAAGAGCATGTTTCTCTTCCTGTACTTTTATGTGATATACATACATCTGAATAAGAAGTTACACATTCTGATTTTGTAGAGATTTATATCACTTGAGCACACAAAACTACCACCTAAAATGCAAGATTACAAGGGACTTAATGAATCAGCAAACCATAGCTATTCTGGTGTATTGTGTACACAGCAGCTAAAAATCAGTGTGTTCTTGTGGTGTGGTTGGGGTTTTGTTCCTGGTAACTCTTGACCAACAAAACACTCTCTGCATTTTCTTCTGCTTGGGAGCACATTTTAATGGCTGTGTTTGTAGACAAAAGACAGAACAGTGCTTATGATTAAATATTTAGAGAGGACAGTTACCTGTGGTGCCAAACCCCCAAACCTGGGGTAAATGGCCTGCTGATACGAACCACTGCGGTTCATATCATAATCATAATTGATACATCATTGTATCAACGCATGAATTGTTGGTCAGGGGAAACCAGAAAGGGGAAAGAGGAAAGTTAAATTTTCTTGCATTACAGTGAGTGCAGTCACCCAGGTTTGCAGAGAGCGAGAGCCGAGGGAGCGCTGGGGTAGCGCGTACTCACCTCTGCCTCTGCCCGCTGCCAGGGGCTGTGGGCAGGACACGCCGTGTCACCACGGCTGGCTCCTCCTTCCCTGCTGCTCCTCCTTCCCTGCTTGCTGCTCCTTCCCTGCTTGCTGCTCCTCCTTCCCTGCTGCTCCTCCTTCCTTGCTGCTCCTCCTTCCCTGCTGCTCCTCCTTCCCTGCTTCCCCTCCCGGCCTTATCCAGCCCACATGCGTGCAGCATGGTAAACCTTTCACTTGAAATGTTTTATGTATTGGCGATGACAAAGTAATCACATTCTGGTGTAAAATTGCATTATGACAAAAATAAAATATGTTTTAGCTTGATGACCTTCCTGAATTTTTTCAACTGTTACGGGGACATTTTGAGCTGCAGTATGTGTATGGTTTGTGGATGAAGCTGATCAGTTTTTACAAAGTTTTGGATTAAAACAGCAAACCTGCACCCAGGGTTTGTGAACAAGTAATTGACATCCTCTAAACTATAACCATGTAACATGTAACCATGTTGGATTACTATCTTCAATCTTGAAAGTGTCTTGTCTTTTTACCTGCCTCTACTGCCAGACTTTTAAAAAAACGATTAAAACTCTCTTGAGCATTGATTGTCTAGCTGGTTTTATCTCTGTTGATCTTCCCAAAATATTTACATCATGTTGACTATGAATCTGATGCATTTCCTTTCAGTGTAAATAAGGAGTCTTTTTGTTGGTTTAAAGGGAACTAGATTAATGATAAAGAACAGATAAAAAGCCTGATTCTGAGTAGTAGTGTATTTCTTAAAGAGAAAAAAACCCAAATCTCTTCACAAGATCTGATCTTCTCACATTATCTTCTGCCTTAAGAACTGGTACTGCGAATTGGGACAGAGGACCAGAGTGTATGTAGTTATCTTAATGTGCAGATGGGTTATTATTATATTCCTCTATTACTTGAAGTGTGGGTTATATAGTGTATCTTTGGCTGTTTATGGTTTTTAAGGGATGTTAGGAAATAGGAAGAAAAGAGACTCAAAGAGCAAAGTAGTTGTAACATTAATATCCATCATTGTGTTAAACATCTGACTTGTGTGGTTTTTTCTTCATATTCCTGTACATTAAATAGCACATTTGGATTATACTCATGCCACTCAAAATACCTGTCTAGTGAATCCAAACCCACAGAATCCTTGGATATCTTGATTAGAAAGGAACCCACAACAATCGTCAAGTCCAGCTCCCGGATCCACATGAAGCTGCCTAAAAGCTGAACTGCATATCAGAACACTGTGCAAACACTTGTTGAGCTCTGACAGCTTGGGGCCATGACCACCTCCCAGGGGAGCCTGTGCCAGTGCTTGGCCACTCCCACAGTGCCATCCTCTTTTCTAGTACCCACTCTGAACTTCCCCTGACACAGCTTTATCCATTTCCTTGCATTCTGCCTCCTAGCATTCTTTCTTAGTAGAAGATGTTAGCTTTGTAGATGTTTTTAAAAGATTTTTACCTTAATTTAATTTTTCATAGTAAACGTAATTGTTCCCTATAATATAAGGCTTTTCGTAGCTCAAACAACTTACATTTTTTATTTGATCTACTTCATCAGGAACGATTTGATCTTCTTCTTGCCATTCTTTATCACTATTATAATATATGGCTTGTAGGCTTTGTCCACGTAGGCTTTTTTCAATTCTTGTTCAGTTTTTGGAAATTAGATAACTAACAGAATACACTCATCAATCTATTAAAGCCATTATCGGTTACTTTGAGATTAGAGTGCAAGACAAAAGCTCAAAGGTGAAACCTGAAAAGCAGCAGGATCAAATAAATATAATTGCCTTCAAAATAACTTCTAAAAGTAGAGTCAGTTTTTTTTTCATGTTATCATCTTCAAAGCAACCAATCCAACACTTTTGCTAGTAGGTCTGGGAAGGATTTCTTCTCTTTTCTCATGGTCAAGGAAAACTTTCAGAGACATGATGACAGTTTTCGACCACTGTCCAACCTAACTAATGCAGACAGCAGGCTTTTGGCATAGATCTGTCTATGCCAATGTCTAAGTTTTTCCAGATTTTAGTCTAATACTATTCTCAATTCACATTCTGTAAGTACTAAAGTAGATGTAAAGGAGAGAGTGTATTTACTATGTACATTGCCGATTCACTCTAACTTTAGGTTTGGGGTTTTTTTCCCCATTTTATTCTAACCATACAAATTTTGTCAAGAATGAGAGGAAAAAGTTCAATAAAGTCATGGCTATGAGTGAATCTACCAAGTATATTTGGTATGGTAGTCAGCACCATTTTCCTCTACAGATCTGATTTTCAGAAATACTTGATAATGTAATGTAGCCCATCTGAACCCTTTTTTCACCAGGGGAAATGCTAATCCAATAATTTTTTTTTTCATGCAATGTTTCCATGGTTCATCATAGCCATGGTGTCTTGGTTTGAAAGACAGGTGTCTGCTAAGGAAGGCAGGAACTTCTCTTGAAATCAAAAATGTAAACCCCCTCTGTAGAAATTATTATAATTAAGGGGCTCTCAGACAAAGATATGGGAACAGGAATAACAATTCTTTATTATGAAAATCTAAATAAAAATGCAGTATAAAAAAAAAAACACCCCAAAACAAACCCACTGACCGAGTCAGAATACAACCTGACACCCTGTGGGTCAGGGTGTTGGTAGCACTCTGATTAAATGGTGGCTGCAGTCCTCCTGGAGTGGCAGATGTGGCTCTGTTGAAGTAGTGATCCTGTAGAAAGGTGTTTTCTTCTGAAAGTCCAGTGCTGGTATAGATGGGTCTGGTCTTCCTCTGGGAATCTAGCAGAGAAAAGGCTGCCTTTGTGTTCCAAAT